>CAJQZJ010004752.1:10181760-10227711 GCA_907164525.1 Lophiomys imhausi
AAAAAAAAAAAAAAAAAAAAAAACCAAAAAAAAAAAAAAAAAAAAAAGAAGTTTACCAGGAGTTTTCTCTGTGATCAGTTATCTTTTGAATATGTAGATGAACTCTTGAAAATAATTATCCATAACCCTCATTACCTTTTAATTTTCTTTTTCGCTATTGACAGTATGATTTTGAAAGTTCATGTATGTACATATATGACTACATATATTCTGTACATGACTTTGCAAGTTTTGATAGAATAAACATTGTCCTGTATGACAGTCCAATTTCATGGCATTTCTGATCTTGCCAAATACAGAGTGAGAAAAGAAAATGTGCAAGCTTATTCCTGTCAGATTTTCAGAGTGATATCCAAATCAAGTTCTTGGGAAATGTAGATAAAACACAGATTTTTCTTTTAAACAACACATGCTAAAAATAATTGCATTTAGTTATTTGACAACTCAGTAATTCTCTCATTTGTGCATTTTAATCATTTTTATAGATTAGTCATATTAATCTACTAAGAAAAACTTTCCAATGAATTTGATATCTTCTTTCTCAAAACGTGGGTTCTATCTCTTGGTAGGATAAATATATAGGAGAAATATTGGGTCCAGATGAAAGCTATTAGTTACAAAAATGGCCACACAATTCTGAGGAGAGTTCTCAGCCAGTGTCTGTGAAGTTCTAGGGCAAACAGAAGCTTCCTCCTAGAACAGAGGCTTGCAATTGGCCCATTTGTTGTTATTGTAGTTTAGAGATACCACTTGGAGACACTTTGACCTAGTTCCAGAGAAGAGGTCACATGTTACTCCACACAATCATAGCCCAGCAAACTTACAGTGTATTGTTTTAGGTTCATTTTGTCACAGTTCACTGTAAAATCTCCCTCTCACTCTACATCATCAGACTTCCAAAGCAAGATGGAAGTCAGGCTAAATGTTCACAAATAAGAGAAAACCTCTTTGGATGAATTTTATTCTCTTTTAATCCTCAATATTCTTTCTTCCGGGAGCACCAGGGATGGTTCTCTAACAGAAGTAGCTCAAGCACATTCTATAAGTGATTGTTTCTACATGGAGCTCATGCCTCAATTTAAGTTAGCATGGGTAGTGTGCCTTTCCTTTTCCTAAGGGAACAGCATGACTATATTAAAGATTTCAGGAGAGTAGATAGTAATTTTCTTGATGTACAACATGAATATCAGTCAGTTTAATATCTACATGGACATAACAATAGAAAAAAGCATACACAGTTAGAGGAAGGAATATAAAGATTAATATTTTGAGGTACTCAAAAAGTTAGATAATAGTAGCAAGGAAAAACACTCAATGCCTTTTTATTTTGTATTAAAGGAAGCTTTGAAAATTTTCTTTCATGTTTAATAATCAAGTGACCTTTGTGGGACTATAGGTACTTAATCTAACATTTTATGTACACGTGTGCTTCATCTTCAATTTATTACCTTTACTAACTACTTTGTGATGTGCAAGTGTGAAACTGTATAATATATTATACAATAATATTGCATGGCTCATTGTCATTTTAAAGACTGCATTTGGTAATAACAGATATTTTCCTTTATGTGGATACCTCTATATAAACGATCAGAATATTTAGTTTATATTTATGTGTACCTCTTGATAATATTTGAAAAACCCATACATTTAGATGTTTAATTATATGATAGAGCTATCTGATTGGTAGACAGAAAAAGAAGCATAAATATAGGGAAATGGGCTGTACTTTTTCATTCAGGCACTATATATATATATATATATATGTCAATTTGAACTCATACATACTTTTAATGCCAACTTATTTCATGGGAGCTACAAGTGCTGTCTTGAATGATGTTGTGTCAGTGAATTAAGTATGTCTGAAGATTATAGTGCTGTGTATTCTGTTGACGGTATTATTCTGAGACCCATTTCAGGTTTTCTATTATGATGATCTTTCATCTGAATTATTATCCTATAGAGTGAGTTCCAGGATCACCAGTACTATTATAGAGATTCTCAAAACACACACACACACACAAACTCCTAAAATTTAAACAGGCAGGCCAATATCAGGGATAGCATGTGAAGATGCAAAGAAGCATCAGATAGTTTCACACATGTACTCACTGTCGTTAACACCTCCAAGGAAGCAAACAGTACATAAATGTGCAAGATTCATGGCAAAAATCATTGCAGAGTTAGGAAAAAAATTTTGACACCTATATAAATGATAAAAGGTTAATATATCTTAGAAATGAAACCACAACTATTCTAGGAAAACTAACATTGATATAGATACATTAACTGTTTTAAATGTATGTTTAATTATAAACGTATAAAAATTAATCAAACATATTAATAGAATACCATAAGTTATAAAAGCAAGCCTAACTGTAGTCAAGAATTAAAATAAAATAAAATAAAATAAAACCTTAGTATATCACTATAGTCACTGAGTGGTGGCTAGGAAGATCTAGTCAAATAGTGTGAATTAAACCCATGCATGAGTTGGTCATGAAAACAAAAATGTATAGATTCACCAATAATCCTTCAAAATCTCAAAGTCTGATACAAGTGTTATGCACAGAGAACTAGGTATTGTAAGTATGAGAACCCACATTGAGGGTTTTGTTTTCAGATCAAATCACTGACTACCATAGGATGTCTGCTGTATTAATAACAAACCAAGCTGGGACAACTAGAGCCTGGGAAAAATTGCTCCAACTGGAGTTGCAGATTCAGCAATGTTCACATCTCCACTCTGTGCCCTCATTTTGAGCAGTTCATACTGACAATAAAGAATTACAGGATATATTTTTGAAGCCACACAAAAGACCTTGTTTGTGGTTGTCCTTATAGCTAATGTATAATACTGCTTTATAATAATATGAGAATTTTTAAATGACAAAAAATCCAATGGGTAAAGTCAATGAATATTCCGAGTTCTACTTGTATTCAGGACTGTTCTGTACTCTTAAGAAAACATTAAATAGGAAGATTAATATGAATTTCATTCACCTAAAGAGTGTTGTTAGTTACACATAGATTCATGTAACAAAAATTAGTGAAAAAAAGAGACCACAAATTTGAAGAAAAACAAAAGTACTACATGCAAGCATTTTCCAGATGAATGGAATGGAGGAATGACGTAGTTATATAGTAATTTCAAAAAGAAAAGATTAAATTATTGGAATCAGAAATGAACATACATGAGATTTGAGGCAAATATACCAATGTTGCACAATGTAATATAAGGATATATCCTGATAAAATTTCTATAAATGACAATGTTGTAAGTAAAAAAATAAAATACCTTCAGTCTTCCTGATATTCAGTACAAGGTAGACTTAGCCACACAGAACACTGAGGGATGTCAGTCTTTTACTCCTGTGATAACACAACTGGATTAAAGCTGTAGTTCACTGCTCAGCAGCAGACAGACCTACATAATGAACCCTCGAGGGTGGTAAATGCCTGTAATCCCAGAATTTGGGGAGGCAGAGGGAGGAATTCAAGGGCATCCTCAGTACCGAAGGCCTATCTGGGTTATAGGAGACCATGACTAGGAAATATAATAATGGATAACAGAGTCTGTGATTGTAGCACACTCAAATTTGCTTCCCTGGTGCCACATTGGGCCATGTCCTCCTCTGTCCTCTTGTTAAGTATATTCTGTTTCATGGTCATGTTTATTACAGTGAACATTTGCTGCTTAAAATGTGATTTGTGAAGACTTGCATCTGAGGCTCAGTCCCTTAGGAGAATTTACAGTTTTGTAGCATATGAAACTGTTGGTGCCATATTCACATCACTATAGATGTTCTTTGCCTCCAGAAGTCATCACTCTTACATGCTCACACATCATCTTGTTGTTATTGTCCTTGTGTTGGTCTTATGACTTAAATACCATTCATTAACAAACCTAAATTTAACTCTCATCTTTCATGACTTAAAGTTATGTTCTGAGATATGTCACTCAGTCATCACTGAATTTTTCATACATTATAATAGTTCTAGTAATGCAACAATTTTACAATAAACATTTGTTTGGATGTAGTAGACACTCCTGCACTGCTAGCAACAGAAGTGAGCAAAGGCAAAGAATGATTTCAAAGCCTCTCTGGTTGCATCCCAAGACCTTTTCTCAAACAAAGAAACAGAAACAAAGAAAATAACATGAATATTTGCTGAATGAATCAGTCAGTGAATAAATGTTTGGAAAGTACCATGGTATACAAAGAGGGAATTTACCTCATGTAGTGTTTTACTTGAATCAAACATATTCTTTCATTTGTGATAGTGGATGTCATAAATTTGGAAGAGGTACAAACTGTCCTTGGATTCTCTCACAGGATAGCACATTCCTGGTAGTATAAACATGCAAGAAATTTTTAGACATCATACACACACACACACACACACACACACACACACACACACACACAAAAAAAAAAAAGAGTACCACATTTCATTTATTTATTTGTTTATTTATTTATTTATTTATTTATTGATACCATCAATGCTCTAGAATTTTAGATGATCTGGAGCATGGCCAGCCATTCAACACACTTGAAACTCAGCTTCTCTATCACTGTTTAATTTACCTTCCCTCTCTTCTTATTTCCTGATTTATTATCTTCCTTAATTCTCACATAGAGTGGGCACATAGGCACACACACAAGCTTTGGATTTTATGTCAGTGCATCATTCTTATGTGCCCTCTTAGGACACATTTTAAGGTTTTCACAGCTGGTATACAGTACATGGAACATGCCCTTTATGTTAAGTGTGTACCTTAATCGGTTCTGGCTAATATATCACAGTAATAAAGAGGATGAAGACCATTTAGTCCTGCCAAAGTCATTTCTGCTGAAGTGATGAATTTGTCACATTATTATTCAACTTTTCATTCCTGTTGCATCATATGTATTCTCAAAGTACAGTTTGACCACCTGTTAAATTATCCAGTCACACACTGTTCTGCTTGTCTATATGCATTATTTCTGGTTATACTTTATCAGTTATTTATCTTAACCATCCTCATATAAGTTGCCCCATTTTAAATTCCATGTTAAGCTCCCCTTACTAAGATCAACAACTGTCTATGCATCTCAGAAAATGAGAGAAAAAGGTCAGCATTGCAAGGAACGCAAAATGGTGAGGTCTTCCGCTGTAGCATCTGGAGCTTGAAGCAATGGCTTACCCTACATCCTTATTGGGTTAGCAAAAGGAGAGGGCTGCTAATTCTAGGCTTACTGCTTCTATCGATCATCTGTCTATCTATCTATCTATCTATCTATCTATCTATCTATCTATCTATCTATCTATCTATAATCTATCTATCTTATCTATTTATCTATCATCTATCTATTTATCTATCATCTATCTATATCTTTCTATCTATCATCTATCTACCTACCTATCTATCTATCATCTATCTATCTATCTATCTACTATCTATCATCTATCTATCTATTTATCTATTTATCTATCATCTGTGTACTTAATTTAGGACCCCAACAGACAGGATGGTGCCATGGTGACACCTATATTTTCTTCTCAAGTAAACTTAGCTGTTAACACCCTTTAAGACATGCTCAGAATTTTCATGAATTATTCTAAATCCAGCCAAGGTAAGTAAGATTAAGTATTACACCATTACATATTGTTACTGTGAAAAGTGCAGGTCTCTTTGCATAAACACATGCAAATGCCCCATCCTGTCTCACTCACTAATAGCATTTTTGTTTTTCATTTTTGATAGTTGCACATATATTCATTTATCAGACCTAATTATAAACAAACACAAAAACCCCAAAGAAAATAAAAGACCTGGCTACAAATATCTCATATTTATTGATGTGTGTTGATGCGAGTCATATGTTTAGTTTCCTCTATTACACAAACCTAGTTCTTTGATCTATATCTGAGAGTATATTAAAAGTAAGTTATCTGTTTCCCATTGTTGCTATAAATGGGTAATGTTAAACCAAGATCTGATTCTCTGGAGTTTTTCAACAGTTTATTGTAAAAAAATATATAGCTAATTAAACTATTTAAACAGTATTTATATTATTGTTAATTGGCTCAGCAGTTGTTAATCTTTAGGCAGCCATTACAAATGAGTACACAGAACCACAGTTGTCAGGGTAAAAATCACTTGCATGCTAAGAGGAACAAACTCAATTGAAATCCAAATGTATTGAGGCATTATGAATTCCTCCATTTTTAATCTAGGTGGTTAATTCCACTCTCAAGCTCTGTTCAGAAGGCTGCCAGTTTTTTAGTATGTAAGGAGAGCTAAGTTTTCCACCTTTGCTGCAAGACAACAGCTTTTGTTAAGTTAGCCACACTTTTGAAATGCATTTGGGTTCAGTTCCCCACTCTTTGGCTAGGAAACTGGCTTTCACCCAGGCCTTCTCAGGCTGTAAGCATGGATTCTAATTGCCGTAGTTGGGCGCCTGATGTAAAAAAAAAAAAAAAAAAAAAAGATAATTAAATTATTTACCCAGTATTTATATTATTTTTAATTAGTTTATGGCTGTTAATCTTTAAGCAGCCATTATAAATGAATACACAGAGACCACATGGATTTTAACAAGCCCTGGCCTGAATTGTGCAATCCTAGCCCATCTAAGCTAGCTCTTAAGTCTATTACCCAAATATGACCCCATATATAAATATGTCCCCTTGGACTGCCATTCTTTACGCTATGCCGATGTTCCTGGCCATGTGGAATGAAGTTCTTTTTTCTAACCCATGGCATGTGTCTTCTTCCTCCTGCTCCTGGCTGGAATCCCTTAATTCTCTGTCTAAAGTGCAGGTTTCCTGCTCTAATCTCAGGAATTCCCAACTTTCTCTGTCTTTGCCCAATCTCAGGCCTCAGCATTTTATTTAACCAATCAGAGTCAATATAAGTAACAAACAACAAATAGGACCAGTTAATATTTAGAATGCTTAACACTATTCCACAGTCTATCATTTACTAGCTTGATGGATTTAACAATATGGATGTGCCACATATTGTATAGGTGAAATATGAAATATAAGGAAATTATACAATATGGTATGCACCTCCAGATCCTCAGGTTTTCACACTCATCTTCCCACTTGATAAGCCAATTCTCCTTCAGAAAAACAGGCTAAACAGATGCAAATGGCATTGAAAGAATATGCAATATAACGTCTAAGGTGCAGAATATCCCTCATAGAGCTGTATAAGAATCCTCTCTTTAGGGTGTTGCCTGTACTCTAATTCTTTTCTCCCTCCACTGAGGCTGCATTTCTCGTATAACTTTATGACAACAACAACAACAATAATAATAATACCTCTGACTCAGGGTCTGCAACATTATTCTTCATGCTCAAACACTTTTGAGCATCATGTTTGAGATAATCATGAAGTATCATGGCCACAGTTGTAAAAGCAACTTTTATTCCGCAGAAGTAATTTTGTCTCAGAGGCTTTGCTCCCTCTGCTAGCTTAGGGCTAGTCTTGCAAGCTTCTGGCTTCCAGATAAACTAACCTAGGCTTTGAATTTTTTCAGCCTCTGAGACATAATGCTGAATGAGCTCACCCTTTCTAGCTCTTTCTGAAGTCTCGGGGCTTATTCAACTCAGCTTTTCTGCCTAAAATCTCATCTCAAAACTGAAAGATTCAGTCTGGCTTCTCTCACTGCCTCCGACTTTTTGACTTTTTGCTCTGCTTGGTCTCAAATTAATTCTAGCAATCTGTCCTAATCTTCTGGCTCATTCTCATCCTCTGGCCCATTCTCTCTTCACCTCTTCTAGCTTTGTCTTTCTTCAACCAGTTCTTTAAAACTCTCCCAGTAAAACTTCATCTGAATTCCATGAACTGAACTGTCATAATCTCAACTCTATTGCACTCCCTCTTAACTCACTGACTCAACTGAACTGACAGAACAGAACTGAATAGAACTCAGAGATCTTCATACTTCTGTATGTGGTTTCTGGGGTTAAAGGCATGCACATCCACTTCTGTACTAAAGCTTTTCTTTACCTGAAACTTGCTCTGTACCAGGCTGGCATTGAACTCAGAGATCTGCTTATCTTTGTCTTCTGAGATTACCACTGTATCACAAAGACTTAAAAGGTCTTTGGATGTGATCTCTTGCCAGAGCAGCCATGTTCAGAATTAAAATCCGTCTACACATAGTAAGGTGTTTTTAGGCTTTCAGACATTCTGCCATGTTTACATACATTCCACCACATTTTAAAAAGTCAAATGACACATACTATCATACTATTTCCTTTTCACCTGTTCCTTATGAACTCTCACATATTGAAAACTAACTTAATACTTCTAATGAACTTCATGTTTAGTAGCAAAAGGAAAACAAACAAACAAACAAAAATCCAAAAACTAATCAAGATAACAACTCTTTGTTAAATAACCTTATGTTGAGCTTTAACTAAAGAACTCTCAGAGTTCAGTGTATATACCGACTACTTTGAGTTATGTTTTCACAGAGCAACAAAACTATCTGCACAGCATTTCTCTTATATACAGAGAGTTTTGTGCAAAATCTTGCTTGAAGATTTTATTTATAAATACTGTATTTTCTCTACTATGCATGGATCAAATTCATTAGTCTATCAGTGGATCAAGGGACCTTAACATAAAACCAGACATACTAAATCTAATAGAAGAGAAAGTGGAGGAAAAGCCTCGAACTCACTGGCACAGGTAACAACTTCCTGAACAGAACATCAATAGCTCAGGCTGTAAGACCAACAATCAATAAATGGGACCTCATGAAACTGAAAAGCTTCTGTAAGGCAAAGGACACTGTCATTAGAACAAAATGGCAACCTACAGATTGGGAAAAGATCTTCACCAACCCATATCCGACAGAGGGCTAATATCCAAAATATATAAAGAACTCAAGGAACTAAACACCAACAAACCAAGTAACCCAGTCAAAAAAAAATGGGATATAGAACTAAATTGAGAATTCACAAAAGAGGAATCTCTAATGGCTGAGAGTCACTTGAAGTGTTCAACATCCTTAATTGTCAGAAAAATGCAACACAAGATGACTCTGAGATTTCATCTCACACCTGTCAGAACAGATAAGATCAAAAAATCAAAAGACAGCATATGCTGGAGAGGTTGTGGAGAAAGGGGAATACTCCCACATTGCTGGTGGGAGTGCAAACTTGTAAAACCACTATGGAAATCAGTCTGGTGATAACTTAGAAAACTTGGAAGAGCTCTACCTCAAGATCCAGCCATACAACTCTGGGCATATATCCAAATGATTCCTCACCAGTGCACAAGGACATCTGCTCAAATATGTTCATAGCAGCTTTATTTTTTTTCCTTTATTTTTTATTTCTTCAAATTACATCTAAATCGCAGTCCCCTCCCTATTCCCCCTCCAGTAACACCCTCCCAACCTCAACCCCCCATCCTCTTCCCTTTTTTTTTTCTTTTAAGTTTAAGGTAAATCTTATTTCCCCCTACAGTTTCCCCTTTCAGTCCAACAAATGGCTTTTTCTGTTATAATAATAAATACAATACAAAACAACATAGGTATTTAAGCCACAGTTATGAGGGTTATATGGCTTAGAGTATATTCCCAATGTCCAGTCCATATGTATTTAGTACTTGACTTTATCATTCTACTATCTAACCATCTCCATGAGTTTAAAGTTCTATATTTAACTCAACATTCATACTAACTTGCAACACAATTTTAAAAGTATATTCTTAGATCTATAACACTCTCTTGACGCCTAAACAACTCAAAATTTAATTATGAGACTCTAGCTATCTGTTCTTCAACAACCTCAGAGACCTGAGAGGAATAAATATATCTGATTTTATAGTAAGTACAGGGCCTGCAACTTCCAAAATTAAGAAATGACATACCAGTGGCTGCCTGGTTCCCATTTTCTCTCCATACATTACAGCATCGAACTTCAGTCATTTGGCCCCGTTTCTCGAACAGACATTGATTTTAGAGCAGAGGTTATGAAGGACTTACCTACCCTGTCTTGGCAGAGCTAGGCTGTCGACTTACCTGCTTCCAGGTTTTGTACTTTTTGGACAGCTGTCTGTCTACAGTTGGTGCAAGGGGCTTTTCCTACTCCTACCAAAAGATAGGCTTGGAACTAATTTAATCATCTTCCACTAGAGATTCTTTGATGCTCATCTTCTACTTGGAGGAGAATAGGGGTGCTGTCAGGAGTTGATATGTCTTGATGTAAAAAAATATAAAGTTACAAAAACATCTTTGAATGCCATATTCTGCAGATTTCTTGAGGATTTTGAAGAGGCCCTGTCTATCTCTTATATTAGGATAAGCAGATGTTGCTTGTCTCGTAACAGGTTTATTTCTGATTAGCTTAGAAAGTAACTATAATAGGATGTCATAGTACCTAACAGAATGACCGACTTGCATAACCATTAGGTTGCATTTCTTAAGTATCCTAAATAGTTTATGACAATTAGTAGTAAAAGGGCGAAACATAACATTTCATTTCTTTTTCTTTACCTCCTAACCCTTCCATTCCATTTCTCTGAGGTGGGGTGTCCTTATATAACAGTCCCTCATTTCAGTTGAGAGGTCGTAGGAGGGCCAAGATCCTCCTCATTCATTGGGGGTCTATGAAGCAGTACCATCAGTGAAAAGTGTACCATTGCCTGGGAGAGAGAACTACTAAACAAACAAACCAATAAGCAGACAATAGATAAAAAAGACTAAAAAATAGTAAAAAATATATAAAAAATTAAAAATAAAAAGTCTATGTTCAAGTTCCCTTTGGTGTGTTAGTTGTAGTATTGATACCTTCTACTATATAGCTAAAATCCTACTATAAGTGAATAGATGCCATATGCGTCCTTCTGAGTCTGGGTTAGCTCATTCAGGATGAGCTTTTCTAGTTCCATCCATTTGGCTGCAAATTGCATAATTTCATTGTTCCTGATAGCTGAATAATATTCCATTGTGTAGATGTACCACAGTTTTTTAACCCATTCTTCGGTTGAGGGATATATGGTTGTTTCCAGTTTCTAGCTATTACAAATAAGGCTGCTATAAACACAGATGAGGAAACTTCCTTATGATTCCGTGAAGAGGCATTTGGGTGTATATCCAGAAGTGGTATGGCTGGGTCATGAGGCAAAGCTATTCCAAGTTTTTTAGATATCGCCAGAATGAACTCCATAGTGGTTGCACAAGCCTGCATTCCCACCAGCAATGGAGTAGGGTACCCCTTTCTCAACACCCTCGCCAGCATGTGCTGTTCGCCAGAATGAACTCCATAGTGGTTGCACAAGCCTGCATTCCCACCAGCAATGGAGTAGGGTACCCCTTTCTCAACACCCTCGCCAGCATGTGCTGTTATTTGAGTTTTTGATCTTAGCCATTTTGACAGGTGTGAGATGGAATCTCAGAGTCGTCTTGAGTTGCATTTCTCTGATGATTAAAGATGCTGAGCATTTCTTCAAGTGTCTCTCAGCCATTAGGGATTCCTCCTTTGTGGATTCTCTATTTAGCTCTGTCCCCCATTTTTTGATTGGATTATTTGGTTTCTTGGCATTTAATTTCTTGAGTTCTTTGTAGATTTTGGATATTAGCCCTCTGTCAGATGTGGGGTTGGTGAAGATTTTCTCCCAGTCTGTAGGCTGCTGCTTTGTTTGAATGACAGTGTCTTTTGCCTTACAGAAGCTTTTCAGTTTCATGAGGTCCCATTTATTGATTGTTGGTCTCAGGTCCTGCGCTGTTGGTGTTCTGTTCAGGAAATTGTTGCCTGTGCCAATTAGTTAGAAGGTTTCTCCCACTTTTTCTTCTAGTAGATTTAGTGTGACCGGCCTTGTGTTAAGGTCTTTGATCCACTTGGACTTAAGTTTTGTACAAGGTGATAAGTATGGATCTAACTTCATTCTTTTACAAATGGACATCCAGTTGGACCAGCACCATTTGTTGAAGATGCTGTCCTTCTTCCATTGTGCCATTTTGGCTTCTTTTTCAAAAATTAGGTGGCCATAAGTGTGTGGGTCTATTTCTGGATCTTCAATTCAATTCCATTGATCTACTGGTCTGTTTCTATACCAATACCATGCGGTTTTTATTACTATTGCTCTGTAGTACAGCTTGAAATCTGGGATGATGATACCTCCAGATATTTTTTAATGTATAGGAGTGATTTAGCTATTCTGGGCTTTTTGTTGTTCCATATGAAATTGTGAATAGGTCTTTCCAACTCTATTAAAAATATGTTGGTATTTTGATAGGAATTGTATTGAATCTATATATTGCTTTTGGTAGGATGGCCATTTTTATTATGTTGATCTTACCTATCCATGAGCATGGGAGATCTTTCCATCTTCTAAAGGCCTCTTCCATTTCTTTCCTCAAGGGCTTGGAGTTCTTGTTGTACAGGTCCTTTACTTGCGTGGTTAGAGGTACCCTCAGGACTTTATGTTGTTTGTCTCTATTGTGAAGGGGGTTGTTTCCCTTATTTTTTTCTCAGCCCATTTGTTTGTTGTATGAAGAAGGGCTTCTGATTTTTTAGAATTAATTTTGTATCCAGCCACTTTGCTGAAGGTGTTTATCAGCTGTAAGAGTTCTCTGGTGGAATTTTTGGGGTCGCTTATGTATACTATCATATCATCTGCAAATAGGGATAATTTGACTTCTTCGTTTTCGATGTTTATCCCCTTGATATCCTTTAGTTGTCTTATTGCTCTAGCAAGAACTTCAAGTACTATATTGAAGAGATATGGTGAAAGTGGACATCCTCTTCTTGTCCCTGAGTTTAGAGGAAATGCTTCAAGTTTCTCTCCATTTATTTTGATGTTGGCCACTGGCCTGCTGTATATTGCCTTTATTATTTCTAGGTAAGGTCCTTGTATGCATGTTTTCTCCTGAACTTTTAGTATGAAGGGTTGTTGGATTTTGTCAAATGCTTTTTCTATATCTAGCGAGATTATCATGTGGTTTTTTTCTTTCATCTTGTTTATATGGTGAATGATGTTGATAGACTTTCGTATGTTGAACCATCCCTGCATTCCTGGGATGAAGCCTACTTGATCATGGTGTATGATACTTTTTGTGTGTTGTTGTATTCGGTTTGCTAGTATTTTATTAAGTATTTTTGCATCTATGTTCATGTGGGAGATTGGTGTGAAATTCTCTTTCTTTGTTCGGTCTTTGTGTGGTTTAGGAATCAGTGTGACTGTGGCCTCATAGAATGAGTTTGGCAATGTTCTTTCAGATTCCATTTTGTGAAAGAGTTTGAAAAGTATTGGTGTTAGCTCCTCTTTGAAGGTCCAGTAGAATTCCGTGCTAAATACTTCTGGCCCTGTGCTTTTTTTGGTTGGGAGAATTTTAATGACTGTTTCTATTTCCTTAGGGGTTATAGGGCTGTTTAATCTCTTTATCTGATCTTGATTTAGCCTTGGTAGGTGGAGTCTATCAAGAAAATTGTCCATTTCACTTAAGTTTTCAAATTTGGTGGAGTATAGATTTTTAAATTAGGATCCAAATATTCTCTGGATTTCCTCAATGTCTGTTGTTATTTCTCCCTTTTCATTTCTGATTTTGTTGATTTCTGTTTTCTCCCTCTGTCTTTTAGTTAATTTGGCTAAGGTCTGTCTATTTTGTTGATTTTCTCTAAGAACCAACTCTTGGTTTCATTGATTCTTTGTATAGTTCTTTTTGTTTCTAAGTTGTTGATTTCAGCCCTAAGTTGGATTCTCTCCTGCCTTCTGCCCCTCTTGGGAGTGTTTGCTTCTTTTTTTTCCAATTCACCCAGTTTAGCTGTTAATTCGCTAATATGAGCTGTCACAATTTTCTTTTTGAAGGCACTTAGTGCTATGAACTTTCCTTGTAGCACAGTTTTCATTGTGTCCCATAGGTTTGGATATGTTGTGTCTTCATTTTCGTTGGATTTTAAGAAGTCTTTGATTTCCTTCTTTATTTCTTCCCTGACCCAGTGGTCCTCTAGTAACGTGTTGTTCAATTTCCATGTGAGTGTAGACTTTCTGTTGATTCTTTTGCTATTGAAGTCCAGCTTTATTCCACGGTGGTCTGATAAGATACAAGGGGTTATTTCAATTTTCTTGTATCTGTTGAGGCTATCTTTGTGTCCAACTATATGGTCGATTTTGGAGAAGGTTCCGTGAGGTGCTGAGAAGAATGTGTATTCTTTTGTGTTTGGGTGAAAAGTTCTGTAGATATCTGTTAGGTCCATTTGGTTCATGATCTCTGTTAGACTCCTTATTTCTTTGTTTGGCTTCTGTCTTGATGATCTGTCCATAGTTGTGAATGGGGTGTTGAAGTCTCCCACTATTAACGTGTTTGGATCGATGTGCAATTTAAATTTTAGAAGTGTTTCTTTTATAAATGTAGGTGCCTTTGTATTTGGGGCATAGATGTTCAATATTGAGATATCCTCTTTGTGGATATTTCCTTTAATGAGTATGTAATGACCTTCTCTGTCTTTTTTCATTAACTTCAATTGGAAGTCTGTTTTGTTTGACATTAGGGTGGCTACTCCAGCTTGTTTCCTGGGTCCATTTGCTTGGAAAACCTTTTCCCAGCCCTTTACTCTGAGATAGTGTTTTTCTTCCATAGTGAGGTGTGTTTCTTGTATACAGCATATAGATGGGTCTTGTTTAAGGATCCAGTCTGTAAGTCTGTGTCTTTTTATTGGTGAGTTGAGTACATTGATGATGATGGATATTAGTGACCAGGGGTTGTTATTCCCCATTATTTTGGTATAGCTGGCTGTCTTGTGTTTCTTTTTGTTTAGTTACTGTGGAGGTTTCTATTTCCTCTGTTTTCTTGGGTGTAGTTATCTTCTCTGTGTTGGAATTTTCCTTCTAGGATCTTCTGTAGGGCTGGGTTTGTGGGGAGATATTGTTTGAATTTGATTTTGTCATGGAGTATCTTGTTTTCTCCATGTATGTTGATAGAGAGTTTTGCTGGGTATAGTAGTCTGGCTGGGTACCTATGTTCTCTCAGGACTTGTAGGACATCCATCCAGGCTCTTCTAGCTTTAAAAGTTTCTGAGGAGAAGTCAAGTGTGATTCTGATGGGTCTGCCATTGTATGTGACTTGGCCTTTTTCTCTTACAGCTTTTAATATCCTTTCTTTGTTCTCTACATTTGGAGTTTCTATTATTATGTGCGAGAGGAGTTTCTTTTCTGATCTAATCTGTTTGGTGTGCTGTAAGCCTCTTGGATTTTTACTGGCATCTCTTTCTTTAGGTTTGGGAAGTTTTTTTCTATGATTTTGTTCAAGATATTTCCTGGTCCATGGAGTCAGGAGTCTTCTCTTTCCTCTATGCCTATAATTCTTAGGTTCCATCTTTTCATTGAGTCTTTGATTTCTTGGATGTTGTGGGTGAGAGATTTTTTAGCTTTCTCATTTTCTTTGGATGTTGTACTGATTTCTTCCATCGAATCTTCCATGCCTGAGATCCTGTCTTCCATCCCTTGTATCCTATTTTTCAAACTCACATCTGTAGTTCCTGTTCTCTTCTCTTCATTCTCCATTTCCTCTTTTAAATCTGACTGTGTTTTCTTTATTGTTTCCATTTCTATTTTCATGTCTTGAATGGTATTGTTCGTTTTGTACATTTCCTTCTCCAGTTTGCTTGTTTTAGCCTGGAGCTCTTTCATTGCTTTGTCCTTTTCCTGTTCAAGCTGAGTCACCTTGGCTTGGAGCTCTTTAATGGTATTATTCATTGTTTTAACTTGTAAAATTGTGGTTTCTTTGAATTCCTTCATAGTTTTAAGTTCTTCTTAAAGGGACTCTATCACTTTCCATAATGTAGAATTGTCATAATTTTCATGTGTTTGAGTTGTGGTGAGGTGATTCGGGCTGGATGGAATAGCATTGCTTTCTTTTGTTGGAAACATTTCGCTTTATTTATTTATTTATTTATTTATTTATTTATTTATTTTTTGGTCTGGTTCCTCTGGCCATGTGGATTTTTTTTTTTTTTTTTGCTGTCTTCTGGACTTGGGTCCAAAGGGGGCGCTTTGGTGTCTTACTCCACTCCTATCAGGTGATTCATTCAGCCCCGCCTCCCAGGTGGAGACCTAACTAATCCAGGTGGCGAAGCTGTGTACAAGTAAGCTCTGGTTCCCTGCCAGAAGGGCCCGTACTAGTACAAATGTCTGATATATGACAGTTTCACATATCTCGCAGTTTGCCCGGGGTTGATTCCTGTAGCGGGTAAATCTGCAGTTCAGCTCCAATAGCCTTGCCACTCCCGTGGCTTGTAAAGTGGTCAGTTTCATCACAGACTGCTATCTGGGGTCTGAAGGCACTTTGCAGAGGAGCTGCGCTCACTTCCAAGGGTCGCAACCTTTTGCCAGATATTTGGATTGTCTGTCTGAGACCTGGGAGTGCCCAGCAGGGTGGGGATTATCTCTGCGTGGGTTCTGTATCTGCCAGCTGGGTATTAGGTTGGAACTTACCGGGTCTCTCTCCTGTTGGGGGATTCATGATCCCAATTCCCAAGTCCAATGGCTTCCTTGTGTGTCCGAGAGTGGGAAGGAGCATCCTTCCCAGGGATCTTCCATGGTCCCTGGGTAGCTGGGTGAGATTTAGAAGGGGTCATGCCCTTTGTACAGCGTCCTGCAACACTTGCCACCTTGTGACTGTTAACCCCGAAATCAAAATACATCCGCGCAGGCCCCTGTCATCTTGTATCCTTGGCACATTTCTTTTTGTCGCAGCTTTATTTGTAATAGCTAGAAACTGGAAACAACTCAGAAGTCCTTCAGCTGAAGAATTGATTAAAACAAAAACAAAAACAAAACTGTGGTACATTTACACAATGGAATACTACTTAACCATCAGAAACAATGAAATCATGCAATTTGCAGCCAAATGGATGGAACTAGAAAAGCTCATCATGAGTGAGCTAACTCAGTCTCAGAAAGATACACATGGCATATATTCACTTGCAACTGGATTTTAGCCATTATAGTACAATTATAACCATCCTACAATCAATAGACCCAAAAGAGCAGGAACAGGGACTTGGTTACCTGTCAGTGGGACACCCATCCTAGTGGAACTGCCACTTATGCCTCCCATGCAAGTGAAGCTCTTAAACCTCATTGAACTAACGAACTGAGTGGGGCTGATACACAAAGGCATCCCACACTGGAGGGATGGGATGCGTGGGAGAGGGGGTAAAGAGTGGGACAGGGGGGATGGAGGGAGGGGGCTATACTGAAGATGTAACTTGAAGTAATGAATAAATGCTAAAAACAAGTCTAAAAAAGGAAAATGATTTTCATATATAAAAGCATAAGGATGTGGTTTAAGGTATATAATATATGTATATACATTTATATAGAGAAACATAAATACAGAAGGGGAGAGTTAGAGGCAGATTCTTATATTTTCATTCCATTATTTTCTCAGTGTGCTCTACCCAAACTGAAGAGTTAGCCACTTAAGTATTCAACATTTGATTCCAAACTGATTTAAACAGCAAAATAAATTTCACTGAGTATTGAATTCAGAATTCAATAGCTAAGCTTAAGACTCATCATAATTTGTCCTTTTGATGATTACCATATTGTTTTTTTCTGATGATCTCTAAATTTAGATGGAAGTTGGACAACTAAATAAGACACTCTTTATTTAAGGAGCTTGGCTTTGTTCATGTTAACTTTTGGCAATTGGTTTTGAAAACGAATATGACTAAGCATTTCTTACTCCTATGTGTCCTTGTTTAATTGTTTTCAAGGTTCACAATTTAAATCATTGAGATCTCAGTTGTTTGGCTGTACTGATTGACAGGCCTGAACTTCTCCATAAAATGTAAGCATAAATTGTTATTTGGTCAAATAAAGTTTAATTTTAGGCAGCTTGAAAGAAGATTAATCATGTGAAATGAACCCAAGTGATTTTTGTTGTAGTGTTATTGTATAATTTCTATTTTATTCAAGTTTTAATTAGTTATTCCTGGAAATATCTTTTAGAACGTGATGGATCTCCATTTATTTATTTTTTTATTGGATTTAGCATTTTAGGAAAAAAATATATTGACTTTACAACTAGTTTCACATCATATAAAATAATTTCATACCAATAATTTATATTGAAGGGTCTGTGGGATTTACAGGTTTCTTTCTAAATTACATTTTCGACTTTGAATTAGGCAAAAACTAAAATGTACTTATGCACAACAAACACAATTGCCTTAGCACATCTTAGGTGAATTGAAATTTTTAAAATTATTAATGCTGGAAACATTCGAAATGCTGTAACTAAACCCGTGATTACAACAATGCAGACAATCACTGTCATCCAAGAAGGCAAAGATAGTGTGTCTATGTTCCTAGTGATAAACTTGAAGACTGTTTCACACACATCTTTGTTTCAGTGATTTCTTTTGCAAAGCACAATTAAACTCTGTCTATAAATTTCTCCTGAATGAATTCAAATTTCAAGGAACATTTTCAGTAATTTATACTTTTTTCACAATTTTAAAACAAAATACAAGTACACACACCCTCACATAATTATTTTAACATGTCACATGTATTTTTTTATGTTTTCTTTACTTTAAATCCTATTACCCTAGCCTTTAGAAGAAGCAATCGTATTTGTCTACAACTTCTGTTTCCCATCTTTTCCCTTCTTTGTGTTTCAAATATTCATTAGAACAGACAATGTTACAGGATCAGCTATTGCTTCTAAGGAAGAAACAACTTTTTTTTTAAAGGTCAAGAAAAAGAAAGATCCATATTTGAGTTAGAAATCATGCATTAAACTAGCACACAGGGCAGTCAAGGCTTTGCATCACTTCAAATCACAAGTGAATATGTGACTTCACTTTATAAACACAGAATGGTCAGCACTGATCATTAGATTTTTTGTACCTAGCCATGACTATTATACAGGCATTCTAGTCAGACTGTGTAACTCTTTTTACCACACTATCAATGGACTCAAGTTCCTGACAATAACTGTAGGAAAAAAAAACATATAATTTCTATTGATGAGATGTCAAGATAAGAGATTAAGGAGATAACCCACTTCAGTGAACTTTCCCAAAAATGAAATATTGGACAATCTGTAGTCAGACAATCTTTGTAATATGATAACAATAGATACAAGCACAAAGATAACTATAATTCAGAGTCCTAGAAGGGTGGAATTGTTATTTTATTACAAAATCACCTTTAGAGAATCATACAGGGTTTGCATGTTGCAATTAACATGTAATCCACAGTAAAAATATTCTTGTTGCAGTATACCATGTGCCTTTAAAAGTTCCTTTTTGGTGGAATAAGGTTATGTAACTACAACACTATAGATCATTTGCAGGGGGAGGGGCAATGATGGTATGATTGTAGACATAGAGGCCAGAGGACAACTTTCCAGTTTGTCTCTTATTGTCCAACTTGCTTCAAGGTGTGTTGTGTTGTTTCTGTTCCTGTCGCACATATTCCAGCTTTTTTTTGTCAATGCAATGCTCTTCAAAGTGATCCTTTTATTGTAGTTACCCACCTCCTCTTGGAATACTGAGATTACAAATATGCATTACAATATGCAGCTTTTTACAAGTATTAATGTCCTCTGATATAGGAGCCAACTTCTTTTACTTACTGAGTCATCTTCTATGACCCAGGAGAAAATTTCTTATTGATTGGAGTTATACCTTGGATCATTGTAGATCTTTACTAATATATGAAAAAATAAAGAACTTTTATTTATATATCTTTAGTAATGTGATCACTCATTTCAAAAATATCAAACATTATGTTTTATAATTAAGCATTTCAGAGCACTCATCCACATTTATGAGTTCATCATATCAGATTGTGATATGACTATATATTTTAAAGCAAATACTGATGATGTCTGATGGTATTGAAACACAACATTTTATTCTCCAACAATGATGTGAAAATATTTATTGTGAAAAGTAACTTATATAGTTTATAAAATATAAACTGCATTTAGTTGTAGATAAGTAATTATTAAAATTTAAAATAATTTAGTACTTTATGGGATTCCTGAATGTGTAAAGGAGTGGGTTTCTGACTTGTGTGCCTGTTTATGGGTTTCTTTTATTTTTCTATTGGTTTCACTTGTCCAAGTATGATATGATGTTTTTTGTTTTATTTATTATATTTTATGTTGTTATGTTTTGTTCTGATCTCTTAGAAGCCTGTTCTCTTCTAGTGAGACACATAAAAGGAATTTATCCCTATGGAGGGTAAGTGTGGAGAAACTGGGAGGAGTAGGGAGAGACTAAATTGTGTTCAGATTATATTGTATAAGAAACAAATTTATGAGCCGGGCAGTGGTGGCGCACGCCTTTAATCCCAGCACTTGGGAGGCAGAGGCAGGCGGATCTTTGCGAGTTCGAGGCCAGCCTGGTCTACAAATTGAGTCCAGGACAGCCAGGGCTACACAGAGAAACCCTGTCTTGAAAAACCAAAAAAAAAAAAAAAAAAAAAGAAACAAATTTATGGTAAATAAATAAGTCACATAAATAGGAAGTTTAAATCATATTAATTTACACCAGGATTTACTTGTGTTTTTGCTGTTGTTGTTGTTGTTTTGTTTTTTGCTTGTTTTTTGAACCAGGGCTGCTACTTTGAAGTACATAACTTTGGTATAAATAGTTATTCAATAAATAGGAAGCTACATCTTCAAGACAAGTTCCATGCTTATTTATATTTGTGCAGAAGCAGAATGGAGATTTATGTAATATTCCTCACCCTCCTCTGTCTATCACCAAGCATGAAGACTGGTGACTCTGAACATAGATTGTGGGGACCCAATTAGGCACAAGATACCACAAGATCAGTTTCTCAAGACAAAAGAGATTTATGTGCTCAGGATGACAAATAGCAGAGAATATGGGACAAAGAAGGAAGATAGAAAATTAGGTATAAAGGGAAGGAGGACGGGATACAAGGGAGAGGGAAGGAATATTTGTCCCATAGGGTCAAAGGAATGCATCTGGATGAAAAATAGATACACATGGACTATAGGCAAATGACAGTTTATAAAGGGGAAAGGGAAAACCTGTTGTTAGGATAAGTTGGACATGTTCATGAATGTGGACAAAGGGGGGATTTCAGTTGTTGGACTGGGAGTCATCCTCAGTGGTAGTGTGATATAACCTAATAAGGGAATGGAGCTGGAGAGCTAGCTATAGGAATGTAATGGTTTGTAGGAAGGGAGAATAAAAGTGGTAAAAGAACAAAATGTGTCTGCAATGTTTGCCATGCTAGGAACTGTTAGAGTTCCTTTACTGATACTGTTGCTGTACTCAGAAATATATAATTTACATTGAGTAATGCTACTAAGAAACAATGAGATGTAACACTTGAAAATTCAACATCATTTAGAACTGGTATAGTAAAAAGTATGGTATGCTAATAAGACTCTCAGACTTTGAGGACACCAGGGATGGAAAGTTCCTTTAAAATAATCTGTAAAACCCATGGCTACAACTGTAGAGTCCACATTGCTGGTAAAAAGAATGGTAAGTGAGTCTTTTTTTCTGGCCCTAGGTGAAAGTGTGACATTCTGAGTTGTCCACAAGGCCCTTAATGGATACCTATGTAACTTTTTAAAAGATTTACTATCTATCTAGATGTTCTCAGGTAACGAACAAATATATACCCTTGTCCTCTCCTGTAAGAGTCAATCCAAATAGGCCTATCAATCACTTGAACAAAACACTCCTCAGGAAAACCTGTCTGTTCTAGAGGCTTTAGAAATAATTTAAAGCCTTTGTAAAATATAGAAAACACAGTGGTCTCTTTTGGCCACTGCCAACTCTCAGTCCCTGAATGAGTTCAGTAGTAAACTCCAACTAGTTTCTACACTATACTGTATATATATTTTTGAAATATTTAATGGAAAAGAAAAGGATCATGAATACAGAGTCAGATTCCAAGGATAATAGACAAGATTCCAAGGACAATAGACAGTATTGGGTTGATGTTAATTCTGTTTTACTCTTTGGGTATTCATTGTCTTCCATTTCACTGTAAATTTCTAACAGTAGACCTGTACCCTGGCAAACATAAAATATTCAAAATTATTTAGGGTTTTCTGAAACTGCAACTGTTCTGCTGGCCTAATATAACAGTTTATGGTAATTAACAAATATCTGGTAGCTGCCCTGCCAACTTCCCAGCTGGGCCTACAGGCCTCTAAGGCAAGTCAGGCCTGCCAGGCTCCCTCCAGGTCACCAGCTGCTCTGCCAGCCTAATATAACAATTTATAGCTATTAATAATTATCTAAGTTAATAGAGTATAGGTTGCAGGTTGTGAAGGCCATCCTTGGTCCAGGACATTATCGCCAGGACAGGTCAGGCCATCAGTTAGGGGGAGCCAGGTCTGCCAACTTCCCGCCAGCTGCTAGGTGCTCTACCAGTCTACTATTACAGCTTATACTTATTAATAAATACAATTGATAACTAAGTTGCAGGTTCAGTTTTCTGAAATATAACTTGAATAACATGAATTATGTTATATGTGTACAAACTACTGTGGAGATACTTCTAAAAATGATTCCAAAAATAACATAATTGTAACTTAGAGATATTTCTCATTTTAAAGAAAAACAAATATGCAATATTTTACGCTAATGTAAGTAAAATTAACTGACTTTTGTGTACAGGAAATGAAGGTGTAATTTTGGATAAAAGATACAATTTTAGAGTTTATTCTTTAATTTAGTGTCTACAATGTAATTTTTATATTTATCATACCATTCAGTGTTCTGTTCAAATAAATTCTGAGATACATTCTATTGTGATCCTTGTTTAATAACTAAAGAAAATTGATGACATATTCTGTTTCTGTCATTCCCTTTATATGTACCAATTTGATTGTTTAACAACTGTTCTTGTATGTGTGCAGTACAAACTTTATTTCACATATTTATACTGAATTTTAATTTCTTAGCCTTATGCATAGGTTGCTTTAAGTCTATAATTCAAACTTGTAAATAATACTTTATATCTCTCGTGATTTATTTAATATTCCATTTAATGAGCTGAAATATTAAATCTTTTTCACAGGGATAAATATATTTGCTTATATAGGAAGTGCAGGGCCTGCAGCTTCCAAAACTAAGAAAGAACATACCAATGACTGCCTGGACAGTTCCCATTTTCTCTCCATACATTCCAGCATCAATCTTCAGCCTTTGGGTCCTGTTTCTCTGACAGACATTTGTTGTAGAGCAGGGATTATGAAGGACTTACCTACCCTGTCTTGGCAGAGTTAGGCTGTCGACTTCCCTGCTACCAAGTTTTGTCCTTTTTTGGACAGCAGTCTGTCTGCAGTTGGTGCAAGGGTTTTTTTCATGCCAAGAGAAAGGCTTGCCACTAATTCAACCATCTTACAGTGGAGGTTCTTCGATGCTTATTGAGGTGGTTGAAGAATAGACAGCTAGAGTCTCATAGTTAAATTTTGAACTGTTTAGGAATCAAGAGGGTGTTATAGATCTAAGAAGATACTCTTAAAAGTGTGTTGCAAGATAGTATGAATGTTGAGTCACATATAGACCTTTAAACTCATGGAGTTGGTTAGATAGTAGAATGTTAAAGTCAGGGGCCAAATATGTATAAACTGGACATTGGGAAGGTATACTGGGCCAATTTACTCTCATAAATGTGGCATATTTATATCTATTGCTTTGTATAATACTTACTGTTATAAGAGAAGGAACCATCTGTTGGACTGAAAGGGGAAACTTCTGGGGGGAAGAGGGTGGAAGGGCGGGATAGGAAGGGGGAATAGGGAGGGGTTTGTTACTGAGATGTAACTTGAAGAAAAAAAAATAAAGTATTTATAAAAAAAAAGAAAAAAATCTTTTTCACAATTATTTCTATTCATAAACTCAAGTAATTAAATTAACCCAACATTTTATTTTATATGGGCACAATATAATACTTTTTAGTAATTTTAATAATCTATATGATTCCATAAAGGTTTATCAAATAAGCTATTACTAAGAATTTGAAGAAAAATTATACAACAAATTAGTTAAAACAAAACATAGCAAATTAAATTCTGTAACATATTTCTTAATCTCAGACAGCTAAAACCCCTTTGCTGGTTGTCAAGTACTGCATCTTCCTGTGAGCTCCTCTTTATGCATTTGGGATTCATCAGATCCAGGTTCATAAGGCCTAGCAACTATCCAAATACCATCCATGGCCTGGAATTGAAGATACATCTTTCTTTTCACAATTCACCTATGATTTCTGACTGTGATGCTCCAGTTGCCCTCACAAATTAGTTCTAGGTCTGGTTCACATTTCATGGGGAAAGTTTTTCCAGGCCTCTTAACCAAGCCTCTACAGGGATCAGAATGCAGCTGAAAAGATAGACGTCCAGGAGTAGAGTATGTAGCCCAAATAGGAGATAAACAGAGAAAAATTGACATCCCACCCCTGTATGCCTGAACATCATGAGTACTTCTGCTAAAATTAAAAAAAAAAAAATGTGGGAATCCAAAATGGCAGCAGAGGGATCAGGACACATTTTGAACACAGGGAAAATAGCTACAACATGGCAGAATTATAAACAAGCTGAGCAACAACCAGAGAAGCACAAACCCATGGAATTTTACCTGACGAACCCAGGGACTAGTGGAGATCCCTGGGCAGGTCTCCCAGACACTCAGGGAAACAGAACTATCAGCTGCAGAGCAGAGGCTCGGGCCCCAGAGCAGAGACCAGCGGTAGGGGGCACAGACCCAAGGCACAGAGAAGAGGCCAGCAGATTGAAATAGAGGCCCAGGACCTGGAGCAGAGGCCAGATGTGCAGGGCAGAGACCCAGGTCCCAGAGCAGAAGCCAGAGGCATGGGGTAGAGAGCTGGGTCCCAGAGTGGAGGCCAGCCTCATGGAGCAGAGGCCAGCATGGAGCCCAGTGTGGATCAGAGGCAGGTATGGAGCCCACCACAGAAGTGGCACAAAGCTACTCAAATACCCAAAGAGTAACTCCAAACCCCAAACAGGGGTACTCACCAGCCTCTGGAGCATCCAGCTTCCATGCCTGCATTCCAAAAAGGAGAATTGAGGGAGAACCAAGATTTATTTCCAGCTGAGTAGTGGTCTGAGAGCCACAAGCATACCGTGGCTCACCCAAAAAGGTGTTGGACATTCCCCTCTACTGGTTATAGAATCACGTGGAAGA
This sequence comes from Lophiomys imhausi, assembly GCA_907164525.1. Taxonomy (NCBI): domain Eukaryota; kingdom Metazoa; phylum Chordata; class Mammalia; order Rodentia; family Muridae; genus Lophiomys; species Lophiomys imhausi. The sequence goes on from CAJQZJ010004752.1 coordinate 10,206,928, forward strand.
ACTTTGCACCAAGACAGGGCTGAGGGCTTCTTTTCCTGCACTGGTACAATGTCTCACAGGTCTGATCACTGCAGGGCCTTGGGAGGCAACCCCAACTGCTAACCTCCCAGCTCCCTGAGCCCCCAGTATTCACATGATCATTCCAACAACCTAAACAGAACCAGCAATGCCATTGAAACGGTAAGATCAAAGTAGGCTGAAAGGCAGGTGGTCAAGTTATAAGACTATGGAACTCCACTGAGTCCAAGCCCAGCAGACAGATTGTGGTGTTCATACTGGAGCCAGTGAACCATACCCCTTCTTGGCAAGATACCCTGTCTTCAGCATCTACAGCTCATGTGCGGGCGCAGCAAGTTCTTGGCCTTTGTGTGCTGCCTGAGTGATACAGACTACAAGGGCTTACCGCTTAGGGCTGAGAAGCACAGAGGTGCCCTGGGACCACCTAGAAGAGGCCACCTGGTAGGACCACAACCACAGACCTTAACCTCAGATCAGACTCAGGAGAGACAGGTTTGCGGATGTGGTCTACAATCCGTGGTCCTCTGAGCCCCACCAACATCACTAGGAAGAAATGCTAAATCCAAAGACCCTGCAGACTGGAATAACTCATCCCACCCAATCCCTGACTTGAGTCCCCAATTGAGACACAATTGATAAGGGTGAACTTTGGGGGTCCAACGAGACCCAGGCTCCATCTCAAGACCCTACCTAGCTTGTGTTAAGCTACAGACCACCAAGATTATATAGACTCTACCCTAAAGATCCCAACTTGGCACCAGGTCCAGAAGACTAGAGAAATAAGCACCTTAAGGCAACCAGATGGACAAAGGTCAGCAAAAGAACAAAACTAACAAAAATCAGGGAAATGTAACTCCAACAAAATTCAGTTATGCTAGTAGAGCAGCTTTGGTCATCCCTCCATAGATGAAACAGCTGAAAATGATGACAAATCTATACTTAGGAAAATTATGGAATCCTTACAAGAAGAAATTAAATCCCTGAAAGAATTTAAAGGATCCTCAATTTTACAAATGAAAGCAATGGAGATTACCATCGGAGACCTCCAAGCCAAAATAGACCAACTTGAACAATGGGAAAGAGAAAAGGAATTGAAAGATTTGAAAGATTTACAGATAAAGACAAGAAAATTGATGAGGAAAATGCATAAAACAAACTAAATAGTTCAAGACTTGAAATTGGGAGTGGAAGCAATTAAAAAAAAAAAAAAAAAAAGCAGAGACAATCCTGGAGGCGGAAAGTCAAGGGAAGGGTACAGAAACTACAGACATGAGTATCAAAAATAGGATACAAGAGAATCTTCTCAGGTGTGGAAGATTCGATTGAAGAAATCAGTACAACAACCAAACAAAATGAAAAATCTAAAAAAGTTAGAACCCACAACATCCAAGAAATCAAGGACTCAATGAAAAGATAGAACCTAAGAATTACAGGCATGGAGGAAAGAGAAGACTCCCAACTCCAAGGTACAGGAAACATCTTCAACAAAATCATAGAAGAAGACTTACCAAACCCAAAGAAAGAGATGTGAGTAAAATTCCAAGAGGCATACAAAACATCAAACAGATTAGACCAGGAAAGAAATTACTCTCGCCACATAATAACTGAAACTCCAAATGTATAGAACAAAGAAAGAATATTATTAAAAGCTGTAAGAGAAAAAGGTCAAGCAACATATAATGGCAGACCCATCATAATTACACCTGACTTCTCAGAAACTTTAAAAGCCAGAAAGGTCTGGGCAGAGGTCCTACAAGCCCTAAGAGAACATAGGTCCCCAACCAGACTACTCTACTCAGAAAAAGTCTCTCTAAAGAGGGAGAAAACAAGATATTCCATGAGAAATTGTAGGAGTTTTCTGGTGGAATTTTGGAGGCCATTTATGTATACTAACATGTCATCTGCAAATAGGGGTAATTTGACTTCTTCATTTCCAATTTGTATCCCCTTGATCTCCTTTAGTTGTCTTATTGTTCTAGCAAGAGCTTCAAGTACCATGTTGAAGAGAGAGCATCCTTGCTTTGTCCCTGAATTTAGAGGAAATGCTTTAAGTTTCTCTCCATTTAATTTGATGTTGGCTACTGACTTGCTATAATCACCTTTATTATTTGCAGGTATGTTCCTTGTATGCCAGTTCTCTCCAGGACTTTTAGCATGAAGGGATCTTGGATTTTGTCAAATACTTTTTCAGCATCTAGTGAGATGATCATTTGGTTTTTATCTTTCAGCTCATTTATATGGTGAATTACGTTGATGGATTTTCGTATGTTGAACTACCCCTGCATTCCTGGGAAGAAGCCTTCTGAGTGAACTAACCCAGATTAAGAAAGATGCACATGGAATATACTCACTTAAGGAAAAAGTCATCAAGATGACATCTAAATACTGCACATCTATGCCCCAAACACAAGGGCACCCACATTTGTAAAAGAAACTTGTCTAAAGTTTAAACCACACATTGATCCCCACACATTAGTAGTAGCAGACTTCAACACCCCACTCACAATAATGGACAGGTCATCAAGATAGAAACCCAACAGAGAAATAATGAGTCTAACAGAGTTCATGAACCAAATGGACCTAAAAAATATCTACAGAACATTTCACCCAAACATAAAGGAATATAACTTCTCAGCACCATATGGAACCTTCTCCAAAATCTACCATATAGTCGGGCACAAAACAAGCCTCAACAGAGAAAAGAAAATTGAAATGACTCCTTGTATCTTATCAGACTACCATGGAATAAACATGGACTTCAACAACAACAGAAATAAGAGAAAACCAACACATTCATGGAAACTGAGCAACTCTCTACTGAATGACCACTGGGTCAGGGAAGAAATAAAGAAGGAAATCAAAGACTTCTTAAAATCCAACGACAATGAAGGAAAAACATACCCAAACCTATGGGACTCAATGAAAGTGGTTCTATGAGGAAAGTTTCATAGCACTAAGTGCCTTCAAAAAGAAAATTGTGACAGCTCATATAAGCAAATTAGCAGCAGAAATAGAAAATCTGGAAAAAAAAAAGAAGAAAACACTCCCAAGAGGAGCAGAAGGCAGGAAATCATCAAACTTAGGGCTGAAATTAACAACATGGAAACAAAAAGAACAATACAATGAATCATTGAAACCAAGAGTTGGTTTTTGAGAAAATCAACAAAATAGAAAAACCTTTAGCCAAACTAACTAAAAGGCAGAGGAAAAAACCCTAATCAACAAAATCAGAAATTAAAAGGGAGAAATAACAACAACATTGAAGAAATCTAGACAATCTTTAGGTTCTACTTTAAAAATCTGTACTCCACCAAAATTGAAAACCTTAGCAAAATGGACAACTTTCTTGATAGTTTCCATCTATCAAAGTTAAATCAAGATTAGATTAACAGATTAAACAATTCTATAACCACGAAGGAAATAGAAAAATTCAATGAAAGTCTCCCAACAACAACAACAAAAAAAGTCCAGGGCCAGATGATTTCAGCACAGAGTTCTACGAGACCTCAAAGAAGAGCTAATACAGATACTCCTCAAACTCTTCCACAAAATAGAAGCAGAAGGAAAACTGCTAAACTTATTCTATGAGGCAAAAATAACCCTGAATCCTAAAACACACAAAGACCCAACAATGAAAGAGAACTTCAGACAAATTTCCCTCATGAACATAGATGCAAAAGTCCTTAATAAAATATTGGATAACTGAATCCAAGAACACATCAAAAGTATTATACAACATGATCAAGTAGGCTTCATCCCAGGAATGCAGGGATGGTTCAACATATGAAAATCCATCAATGTAATTCACCACATAAACAAGGTGAAAGAAAAAAAAAACAACATTATTATCTCACTAGATGCTGAAAAACATTTTAAAAAATCCAACATGCCTTCATGCTAAAAGTCCTGGAGAGAACGGGCATACAAGGACCATACCTACAAATAATGAAGGTTATATGCAGAAAGCCAGTAGCCACCATCAAATTAAATGGAGAGAAACATAAAGCCTTTCCTCTAAACTCAGGGACAAGGCAAGGATGCCCACTTTCACCCTATCTCTTCACATAGTACTTGAAGTTCTTGCTGGAATAATAAGACAACTAAAGGAGATCAAGGGGATACAAATTGGAAACAAAAGTCAAATTATCTCTATTTGCAGATGTTATGATAGTATACATAAGTATACATAAGTGACCCCAAAAATTCCACCAGAGAGCTCCTATGACTGATAAATACATTTAGCAAGGTAACTGGATACAAAATTAATTTTAAAAAATTGGAAGCCCTTCTTTATACAAAAGATAAATGGGCTGAGAAAGAAATTAGGGAAACAACACCCTTCATCATAGCCACAAACAATATAAAATACCTGGGGCAACTCTAAGCAAGCAAGTGAAAGACCTGTATGACAAGAACTTCAAGTCTTTGAAGAAAGAAATTGAAGAGGGCATCAGAAGATGGAAAGGTCTCCCATGCTCATGGATAGGTATGATCAACATAATAAAAATGGCCATCCTACCAAAAGCAATATACAGATTCAATGCAATTCCTATCAAAATACCAACCAACACTATCTTTACAGACCTGAAAAAAAATTTCAAATTCATATGGAATAACAAAAAATCCAGAATAGCTAAAACAATCCTGTACAAAAAAAAAACCAAAAACAAACAAACCAAAAAAATAAAAAACAAAAAACAACTGGAGGTATCATCATCCTAGATTTCAAGGTACACTACAGAGCAATAGTAATAAAAACAGCATGGTACTGGTATAGAAACAGACCAGTTGATCAATGGAATCGAATTGAGGACCCAGAAATGAATCCACACACCTATGGTCACTTAATTTTTGACAAAGAAACAAAAACCAAACAATGGGAAAAGAACAGCATCTTCAGCAAATGGTGGTGGTCCAACTGGATGTCCACATGTAAAAGAATGAAATTAGACACACTTATCACCTTGTACAAAGCTTAAGTCCAAATGGATCAAAGACCTTAACATAAAGCCTACCCCCCCACCCCAAATCTTATAGAAGAGAAAGTGGGGAAAAAACCTCAAACTCATTGACACAGTTGACAACTTCCTGAACAGAACACCAATAGCTCAGGCTCTAAGACAAAAAATCAGTAAATGGGACCTCATGGAAATGAAAAGCTTCTGTAAAGCAAAAGGCACTGTCATCTAAACAAAAGAGCAACCTATAGATTGGGAAAAGATCTTAACCAACCCTACTTCTGACAGAGGGCTAATATCTATAATTTATAAAGAACCCAAGAAATTAACCACAAAGAAACCAAATAATCCAATTAAAATATGGGAAACAGTTCACAAAGGAGGAATCTGTAATGACAGTGTGAACTTTGAAGAAATGCTCAACATCCTTAATCATCAGAGAAATTCAACTCAATACGACTCTGAGATTCCATCTCACACCTGTAGAATGGCTAAGATAAAAAACTCAAAGGACAGCACATGCTGGCTAGTTTGGGGAGAAAGGGAAACTCTCCTCCATTGCTGGTGGGAGTGCAAACTTGGTCAACCACTATGGAAATGAGTATGGCAATATTTTTGAAAACTTGGAGTAGCCCTACCTCAAGACCCAGCCATACCATTTCTGAGTATCCACCCAAATGATTCCTCACCAAACCATAAGAACATATCCTCATCTATGTTCATAACAGCCTTATTTGCAATAGCTAGAAACTGGAAACAACACAGATGTCCCTTAACTGACATATGGACAAAAAATTGTGGTACATTTACACAATGAAATACTACTCAGTTGTCAGAAACAAGGAAATCATGCAATTCACAGCCAAATGAATGAAACATAGAAAAGCTCATCCTGAGTGAGCTAACACAGACTCTGAAGGATGCACAAGTCATCTACTCACTTATAATTGGATTTTAGCCATATAGTTCAGGATAACTATCCTATAACCAACACTCCAAAAGGATCAGTAACATAGACTTTGTTACCTATAGATGGGTCTGTTTGCCCTAGGGGTGCTACCATGTAGGCCCGCAGTGCAAGAGGAAGCTTGTAGCCCTCATATGACTGTTGAACTGAGAGGGACTGGCATGTAGGGACACTCCACATTTGAGAAGTGGGATGGGTGAACTGGGAGGGTGGAAAGAGGGCACTATGTTGGAGATGTAACTTGAAGTAATAAATAAACATTTTAAAATAGAAAAAAACTGAGGAGTAAAAAATAAACAAAATCCCAACTAACCAACTAAATCCAGATGTGCTATTTCCAACTCAGAAATACAAACATGAAAAACCAAAATGATTCATCTCGCCTTAAATGTAAAAATGTTATGCTAATGAGTCCTCATGAAAATGTCCTGTAAGAATGTCCACAAAAGAATATAAAAGAATGGTTATTATAGCTATGTTCAAAAAAACTCAAAGAATACAATGAAATAAATGAAATTATATAAAATGAACTCAATAAAAGTTATGAATATCAGGGTTAAATTGCTGAAGAAAATACAAACCAAATGCTGGCAATTAAAAAAAACATAGCAAGTAAATAAACAAACAAGCAAAAACAAAGCCCAAACAACAACACCAAAAATTCAGTTGAAGCCTCACCTGATTAAAAAGATAAGCATGTTATAAACACAGAGCCAGGGATGGAGAAACATTGGATGAATCAGAACACACAATAAAGATCATGAGAGATTATTTGTTGGATTTTAACTAATGGAACATGGGTGACACTTGGGTACCATGAGAAAAATCTAATCTTTGAGTTATGTGCAGAGAGGAATAAGAAAATCATAGCAGAGCTACAGAGATTATCCTCAACAATAATGGAATTAAATTCACCAAATCTATCCAGATACAAGAAGAGTACAGAACACCAAATAGAGAGGATCAGAAAAGAAATATTCCAAGACACAAATAAACACACACACTAAATATATAGTGTGTATGTCTTGGAATATTTAAATTTTTGGAAAATTTAATTATTTAAATATATAACATTTAAAATATAGAAAAAAAAGTATATCAAAAGCTGCAGCAGAGTAAAATAATGACATCTATAGAGGTAGCCACAGTAGAATAGAACTCAATTATGTGACAGAAGTCTTTAAAACACAAAGGGGTAGGAAATATGTACTCCATATCATGAAAGACAGCTACTCTAAATCCAGATCAACATATCCAGCAAAATCACCTACTAAAATTGAAGAAGAAATAAAAAATTCTGTGATAAAAACGTAAGAAGATAATTTATGCTTATCTGGCCAACTTTACAGTGGAAATTAGAAGAGATATTCTGATCCTAAAAGACAGAAACACTCAATTTGTCATAGGAAATAAGTAAATAATATCAAGGTAGATAATCAAAAGATATTAAAAATAAACTTGAATGACCAAAAAATGACAAAAATTATTTTAAGTATAAGGTTATTGATTATAATTCTCAGCATTCATAAATCTGAGTCACTCAATAATAAGACATTAGTAAACAAAGTACATCTTATTACTACCTCTAAGAAACATACATCACCAGAAAAGATAAATACATCATTTGGCTACAATGATTCCAAGCAAGCAGACCTAAAAATAAACATCTGTAGTTATTCTAATAGCTGGTACAATATGCAAAAAACCAAACTATTCAGAAGAGGTAAGGAGTGATAGTTCATATCTATTAAAGGATGTTATAATCCTAAATATATGCACACAAAACACTGAGACTCTAATCTTCACATGTTTTGTGTATTTTCCTATGACATGTGCAACCCAAAACAGTGAATACATCAAAATAATATTAAGGACAAAAAGGGATCTACTCAGATCAGATACAAAGGAAGAAATATTAGTAATAGATAACAGACATTCTTAATTTATTTCTCAGGGAATCTGTACTGGAAAAAAAAAAACACCCGCAATTTGGAGTGGTTTCTAGTGTTTTATTCTAACAGCTGAATTTCTATAATTTTTATTTATGAAAACTGAATATTTATTAACCAATTTATTTTTAATTCTCATAAAGTCAAGAGAGACTCTGAAGTAGATACAAACACTTCACCCATTATCAGAAGTCATTTTCTCCAAAATATAAATGGGAATAATAGAGTACTTAATACAGATTGATTGTAAGGAAATTATAAAAGAATTCACCTAGTTTGGAAATTAAATGAAATATCATTATTTAACAAATAGTTTTGTTTCTGAGGGTTTTATATTTCATTCTGTCTCTGAATTTAAGTTAGTTTCACCACGTTTAATCCTGAAAACATTTACACTGGATTAGTATAGATTTGGTGTGTAGACATGGCCTAGGAAAAATGATGTTCTTAATGTGGTATAAGCAGGAAAAATGATGAGAGGCATGCTTATGCCAACTGTGGCCTCTACCAGATTTACAGATAGCATCGATAAATTAGATGCTGCATTAGAAAAGAATGAAAATGAAAAGAATTTTCTGATAAGCTAAACACATATGCAAGCATTCCTCCTTTGAAATAGGCTGAGACCAAACTGATTATTTTTACAGATGTCTACAATAAAGAAAGTAATTTCTATATAAATCTTTCAATAGAACACAGATATCCCATAAATATTTTACTATTCCTGGTGTTTAGTGCTCTGAATATTCTGAATAATTAATGTTGTAACAGTTATGAACAAACAATGCTAATGAAACTGATGATATTCTATAGAGAAAGTAATTTTTATCAAATTCTGAAAAGTGATTACTGCAGATCATATTTCATTGAAAGTTATTGTGAAAACTGAGCAACCCAAGGATATTTCTTAAATACCATGTGTGCATGCCTTCATATACACAGTATATTTGCATTTTGTGCAAGAGAATGAAATGACACATGGTATTTCATGTACCCAACTAGTTGATGTATTTTGGAGTTGTTATAAAAACAATCATATATTGGGCTTTAATGTTCTTGTTTCACTATACTACAACCCAGTTACATTTGTCTTTGAGACTATAAAATGATATTCACACATTTTAAATACTCCTCAGAGGGGTGGTTTAGGTTGAAAAGCATTGATTTTTTTCAAAGACATTTAACAACTTTGAGATTATGAACAAGGAAATGGCAATAGATTGTAGGTAACCTAAGAAGAAAGAAGAAGAATGATCCTATATATAGGCTCATTCATATATATATGGTCTTCATGTGCATGATGAAGTTTATTTGTTGTTTTTTGCTTCTTATATTTTTATACTTTCTTAATCAATTTGTTTTGATCATACTTTTTCCTGACTCCAACTCCTTCCAAATCTCCCCCACTTTTTTCTCAAACGACTTCATGATATTTTTCTCTATTAAAAATTAAAACAACACACACAAGGGGAGAGAAAAAGAGAGAGTGAGAGAGAGAGAGAGAAAGACAGGCAGAGACCGTTTGTTTTTTTTTTTTTTGTAAGCGGTTTTGTTTCATTTTGTTTAAGAAGGGTTTTAAGAAGGGTCTAGACAAGGTAAAAGTAAAGGCTTAATGTTGGCAGGACAGACTAGCATGTATTTTTGAAGATGAGCTTATCTGGAAATTGTAGACCAGAAACAACAGAATGTTATAGAATAGGGACAAACCTATTTGTCCCCCTACCCTTGACACAGAGCAGAGGGATTCACAGACACAGGTGAGGAATCTCTGACGTGGACATATCCAACCAAGTTTTCATATATCAATAAAAAAGGATTTCAGTATTCTCCTAAAAGAAGGAGAAAACAAAATTTCTGTTTGCAAACATCTTTTATGATTTTTAATCAAAGGATCTATGACATTTACTGTGATAGCTTATAAATTATTTTTCTATCTGTAGCTATTAGTAAAGAAATAAAAAAACTATGTTTAAATGGATTGCAAATTAGATTCCTTGAATTCCTGAGAAAAATTCAATATGTAACACTGAAAGGATATTGAAAACATATGATAATAATGAATGTGTCAGGTTATATCGAAATACTGTTACCTTAGAAGAGTTTCCTACTCCAGAGGAAAATTCATGGAATACTAATTCTCTCAAGGCTTCTTAAAGGCATCTTAATTAACTCTAAGGTGCAAATATAATGGCTGGTCCCAGGATTTTATTTTGAATAAGGAAAATCTCCTTGATAGTGTTGTGTGCAGAATATAATAATTTCAACCATTATCTACACAGTCTTCAAAGAGCTTCAGAATTTTTGTATGGGTTAGATAATGATATTTAATGAACCATTCTTTAATTTGATAATATTGCTCTGGCTAGTACTTCAAATACTATGTTGAAGAGATATGGGAAGCGTGGGCTTCCTTGCCTTATCCCTGATTTTAAAGGAATTGCTTTAAGTTTCTCTCCATTTAATTGGATGTTGGCTACTGGCTTGCTGTATATCACCTTTATTATTTCTAGGTATGGTCCTTGTATGCCAGAACTCTCTAGGACTTTTAGCAAGAAGGAGTGTTGGATTTTGTCAAATGCTCTTTCAGCATCTAATGAGATGATCATGTGTTTTTTTTCTTTCAGCTTGTTTACATGGTGAATTACAAATTGATAGATTTTCATATTTAGAACCATCCCTGCATTCCTGGCATGAAGCCTACTTGATCATGGTTAATGATACTTTTGATGTGTTCTTGGATTCGGTTTGCTAGTATTTTATTAAACATTTTTGCATCTATGTTCATGAGAGAAATTTGTCTGAAGTTCTCTTTCTTTGTTGGGTCTTTGTGTGGTTTAGGGATCAGGGTGGCTATGGCCTCATAGAAAGAATTTGTCAGTGTTCCTTCTCTTTCTATTTTGTGGAAGAGTTTGAAAAGTATTGGTGTAGAGCAGGGATTATGAAGGACTTATCTACCTTGTCTTGGCAGAGCTAGGCTGTCGACTTCCCTGCTACCAAGTTTTGTCCTTTTTGGACAGCAGTCTGTCGGCGGTTAGAGCAAGGGGTTTTTTCATGCCATGAGATAGGCTTGCCACTAATTCAACCATCTCACACTGGAGATTCTTCGATGCTTATCTTCTACTTGGAGTAGAATAGGGGGTGCTGTCAGGAGCTGATATGTCTCGATATCAAAAAAAAATCTTAATTTAAGATAACATCTTTGAATGCCATATTCTGCAGATCTCTTGGGGTTTTTGAAGATGCCCTATCCATCTCTTGTATTTAGATAAGCAAATGTTGCTTGTCTCTTAACAACTTGATTACTGAGTAGTTTAGGAATATCTGTGGTAGACTGTCATAGTAGCTAACAAAGTGACATGTTTGCATGACTAGGAGTTTGTTTTAGTTAACTATCCTAGACCGTTTTAGACGGTTGGTATCAAGAGGCCAGAGCTTCACATTTTATTTTTAAGTATCTCTAGGTATGATACCATTAGGAAGCGTTACCTTTAATTTTGTATCAATATACAAAGATCTATTCAATTGTGGTTAAATATACTCTTAATTATGTATCAATATACAAAGATCAATGCCTATGTAGCCCAATATAATCTTAATATTACGTCCATATACAAGGGTCAATACCATTATGGCCAACTATAATCTTAATTTTGTATCAATATACAAAGATCAATACCGATGTAATCCAATACAATCTTATTGCACAATAAACAATGGTCAATACCACTTTAGCCAAATATACTACTAATTTTGTATCAATATACAAAGGTATAAGGGCATATTCAATAATCTGCCCCTTCTTCTTGGACCTTCCTGTGCTATGTCTATGTCTCATTTTTCTCAAGCCTATGACTGTCAGAGAAACAGGACCCAAAGGCTGAAACTGATGCAGGAATGTATGGAGAGAAAATGGGAACTGTCCAGGCAGTCACTGGTATGTCATTTCTTAGTTTTGGAAGCTGCAGGCCCTGCACTTCCTATATAAGCAGATATATTTATCCCTCTCAGGTCTCTGAGGTGGTTGAAGAATAGACAGCTAGAGTCTCATAGTTAAATTTTGAGTTGTGTAGGAATCAAGAGAGTGTTATAGGTCTAAGAAGATACTCTTAAAATTGTGTTGCAAGTTAGTATGAATGTTGAGTCAGATATAGACCTTTAAACTCATGGAGATGGTTAGATAGTAGAATGTTATAGTCAGGGGCCAAATATGTATAAACTGGACATTGGGAAAGTATACTCTGCCATTTAATTCTCATAAATGTGGCATATTTATATCTGTTGTTTTGTACAGTATTTACTGTTATAAGAGAAGGAACCATCTGTTGGACTGAAAGGGGAAACTGCTGGGGGGAAGAGGGTGGAAGGGTGGGATAGGAAGGGGGAATAGGGTAGGGTTTGTGACTGAGATGTAACTTGAAGAAAAAAAATAAATTATTTAAGAAAGAAAAGTATTGGTATTAGCTCTTCTTTGAAGGTCTGGTAGAATTCTGTGCTGAAACAATCCAGCCCTGGGCTTTTTTTGGTTTGGAGATTTTAATGACTATTTATATTTCCTTAGGAATTGTAGGACTGTTTAACTTGTTGATCTGATCTTGATTCAGCTTTGGTAGGTAGAATCTATCAAGATAGCTATCTATTTCCCTTAAGTTTGCAAATTTTGTGGAATACGGGGTTTTGAAGTAAGACCTAAAGATTGTTTGGATTTCCTTGATGTCTGTTGTTATTTATCCCTCTTCATTTCAGATTTTGTTGATTTGGATATTTTCCCTCTGCCTCTCTGCCTTTTAGTTAATTTGGCTAAGGGTTTTTCTATTTTGCTGTTTTTCTCAAAGAACCAACTCTTGGTTTTGTTGATTTTCTGTACTGTTCTTTTTCTTTCTAAGTTGTTGATTTCAGCCCTCTGTTTGATTATTTCCTGCCTTCTGCTCCTCTTGGGAGTGTTCACTTCTTTTATTTTTTTTTCTTCTAGCTCTTCCAGTTCTACTGCTAGTTTGCTAATATGAGCTGTCACAATTTTCTTTTTGAAGGCACTTAGTGCTATAAATTTTCCTCGTCGCACTGCTTACATTGTATCCCATAAGTTTGGGTATGTTGTACCTTCATTTTCATTGAATTTTAGTAAGTCTTTTATTTCCTTCTTTATTTCTTCCCTGACCCAATAACCATGGAGTAGAGAGTATTTAATTTCCATGAATGTGTAGGAAGTTTGATATTTCTTTTGTTCTTGAATTCCAGCTTTAATCCATGATGGTCTGATATAATACAAGGGGTTATTTAAATTTTCTTGTATCTGTTGAAGCTTGCTTTGTGACAGACTCTATGGTCAATTTTGGAGTAGGCTCCATAAGGTACTGAGAAGAGTGTATATTCTTTTGAATTTGGGTGAAATTTTCTATAGATAACTAGTAGGTCCATTTGATTCATGAACAATGTTAGTTTCATTATTTTTATCTTTGGCTTCTGTCTCAATGATCTGTCCACTGGTGTGAGTGGGGTTTTTAAGTGTCTCACTATTAGTGTGTGTATGGATCAATGTATGGTTTAGGTTTTAGTAGTGTCTCTTTTAAATATGTGGGTGCCCTAGTGTTTAGGGCATAGATATTTAGTATTGAGTTGTCATCTTAATGAATTTTTCCTTTGACAAGTATGTCGTGTCCTTCACTATCTTTTTGATTAATTTCTTTTGAAAGTATTTTTATTGGATATTAGGATGGCTACACCAGCTTGCTTCTTGACTATTTGCTTGGAAAACCTTTTCCCAACCCTTTACTCTGAGGTAGAGTTTATATTTACTGGTGAGGTGTGTTTCTTGTATGCAGCAAAATGATGGGTCTTGGTTACAGATTCATACTGTGAGCCTATGTCTTTTTATTGGTGAGTTGATTCCATTGATATTGAGGGATATTAATGACCCTAGTTTGTTATTTCCTGCTATTTTGATGTAGGTGGTTGTAGTACTTTGTGTGCTTCTTTTGGCTTAGCTGCAGTAGAGTTATTTGTTTCCTGTGTTTTCTTGGCTGTAGTTACCTTCTCTCAGTTGGAGTTTTCCTTCTACGATCTTCTGTGGAGCTGGATTTGTGGGTAGATATTGTTTGAATTTGGTTTTGTCATGGAATATATTGTTTTCTCCATCTCTGGTAATTGAAATTTTTACTGGGTACAGTAATTTTGTCTGGCTCCTATGGTCTCTTATGGATTGTAGAACATCTGATCATGCCCTTTTGGCTTTTAAAGTTTCTGAGGAAAAGTTGGGTATAATTCTGATGGGTCTGCCATTATATGTTACTTGGCTTTTTTCTCTTACAGCTTTTAATATTCTTTCTTTGTTCTGTATATTTGGAGTTTCAACTATTATGTCGTGGGAGTTTATTTTCTGGTCTAATCTCTTTTGGGTTCTGTATGCCTCTTGGAGTTTTACTAGCATCCCTTTCTTTAGGTTTGGGAAATTTTCTCCTATGGTTTTGTTAAAAATGTTTCCTGATCCTTGGAGTGTGGAGTCTCCTCTTTCATCTGTGTCTATAATTTTTAGGTTGTGCTTTTAATTGAGTCCTTGATTTCTTGGATGTTATGTTATGAGTGAGGACTTTTTTAGATTTCTCATTCTCTTTGGTTGTTGTATTGATTTCTTCAATTGAATCTTCCACACCTGAGATTTTGTCTCCCATCTCTTATATTCTATTTGTGATACTCAAGTCTGTAGTTCCTGTTTTCTTTCCTTGGTTTTCCACTTCCAGGATTGTCTCTGCTTGTGTTTTCTTTATTGTTTCCACTTCTAATTTTAAGCCTTGAACTGTTTTATGCATTTTCTGTTCCAATTTGGTTGTCTTTGCCTGCAGTTCCTTCATAGTTTTCTCTCTTTCCCATTCTTGTTTGACTTCGAATCCTTTAAAGGATTTTTCCATTACTTTCATCTGTAGAATTGTGACTTCTTGAGATTCTTTAAGGGATTTATTTTCTTCTTTTAAGGCCTTTATCATTTTCATAAGTATAGATTTGTCACCATATTCTTATATGTCAGCTGTGGTGGGATGGTCAGGGCTTGCCGTATTAGTATGGCTGAGCTTTGTTGGAGTCATATTTCCCTGACTTTTCTCAGTTCTGTTCTTTCTCTGGCCTTTTGCCATCTGGCATTCCTTAGTTGTTTGTTCCTGGGGCTTTCTGAACTTGGTGTCAAGGAAGGAACATTGGTTTGGAGGCCTTCTAATCGTTTTGACCTGTAGCTCTGCTCAGGCTGTGTGATCCCGTGTAATCCTGTGTAGTCCTATGTAGTCCTACGTATTCCTATGTAGCTCTGTGTAGTCTTATGTAGATCTATGTAGTGCTATATAGACCTATGTAGTCCTATGTACTCCTATGTATTCATGAGGGTGGAAGTCTGGGAATGGAAGGAGGTGCAGGTCCTGAAGATGATGTTTGGAGAGACCACCCCCAGCTCAGAGCAGCTTGGAGGGCAGGGTGGGGCGGTGGGGTGGGAGGGAAGAGGAGATCTTTCCTAGATGCTGGGTTTCAGGGAGACCCAAGCTGGTGCAGAATACAAAGGATAAAGCTGGATGCTCCTGAGGAATGAGGCCTTGTCACCTCTGTGGGGCAGGGAAGGTACAGTGCAGCTTGGGGCACACCTCTCAGCTCAGGCAAGCAGCTCAGTGTCCATACCCTGGTGGCGCAGGGAAAGGGAGATGTTAGCTTTTTTCAAAAAAATTTTACTGATACTTTGTGAATTTCACTTCACATCATACACCTAATCTCATTCATCTTCCTGTTTCTTCATATCTACACTTGCAAGCTCCCCTCAAAAAAAAAAAAAAGATAGAAAAAAAATTCTTGTCATAGAAATTATAGTGTCACAGGTCACAGTGTGACACCCAGTATATTCTCTATCCACACATCTTTTCTTGTAAATCTTCATCGCAGTGGGTCATTGGTCTGTTGTGAGGCCTCTTATTTCCGCCAGACTATTAATAATGGATCCTCATAGGGACTCCTCTCTGATAGCCTGTTGTTGCCCTGTGTCATGGAGATCCTTCAACTTTGAATCTGCAGGACTGGCCCTTTCATGCTTTCCAGCAGATCATAGATAGTGTAGAATTGGAGTGAGGCAACTCAAAACCCTTGATCTGAATCTGGGAGGTAGCTAAGTTAGTAAGCCTGTCATCCCTTCTGCGCTTGTACAAATAGGGCGAGCTCTCCAGCATGTTTCAGCTAGATCATCCAATACTTCAGCCAGAAAGGGACAGATCTGCTCTGCTACTTTTATGTTCTCCTTCTCACCCACGCCCATATTCCCAGAACAATCTCTACTGTGCTGTCCAGTCAAGGTGCAGGACCTGCTCTCATGAATGCTGAAAGACATGCAGAATAGAGCTAGCTTCTCTGCTTTTATGATTTCAGGACCAAATCTTCCATCTGCCACAGTGAGGGTGAGGAATGGGCAGGCATCTCTCCCTCACACATGCCTCCCCATAGCAGAGTAGAGGCAGGGGCAGGGGGCAGGTGAGAGGCAATGGCAGTGCCTCAGATAGCAGTTCAGACCAGGGACATCTGCAACACCATTGATGGAAACAGGGGCCTGGGACATCAACCCCAGCTACCACAGAAACTCAGACTCAGACACATTCCCCAGCAGCAGCATGGGTCTGGATGTACCCATGGCCTCAGATGGAAGCACGCACCACTCATATCAGACTGTGGCAGCATGTCCCTCAGAAATCCACATGTTCTCCAGTGGCAGCCCACACCGTGTACATCCACTTGATATTTGCTGATAACTCAGGTCACTCACTCAGATATTGATTGACACAGACCCCACCTACATTGGACCCAGACACGGCCTTGGTGGCAACCTGGGCCAGGACTTCAAATATGTCTCCTCTTATTTGACTACTCTCTGCTAGTGAGTCTCCAGTTCCACCTTTCTGCCTCATCCTCTCTTCCATCTCTCCACTGTGTACTCCATCTTTCCTATCTCTCCATCACACATTAGTCCATTATTGTGGTGTTAGCAGTAGGTGCTTCTTTGTCTTTTCTCTGGCCACTCTGTATCATTGTAGCCAGGGTGAGCTCTTGGTTGTCTCTCTTGTGGCCTCCTTGGCCAGCATGGGTTGTTAGCTTGATATTCAGATATCTGTATTTTAGTTGGAATACCCAAAAAGTTTAGTTGTAAAGGGAAAATATATGACACTACTTCTCTCCCTGGACTTGGTGATTGTTTCAGGAGAAGTTTCATGTAGAGTTTCAGGGCCTGAGTTGGTAGATGACTACAAGTAAACAATATCTTCAGGAGTCAGATGAAATCACAGTGGTTGTAACAGCATGATCAGAACTTGTGAAAGGTCAAGTCATAACTGAGCAAGAAGAAAGGAGGTAGGCACACAGTTCTACCACAAATCATAGAAGTAGTGTCAGTTTTAGCTGTTGAAAGAGGGAGAGATCATTTCCTTTAAGAATATAGCCTACTGCTAAGGTGAACACGTTCCAGCAGATCAAACATCCAAGAATATATGGGCTGCACAGATTGTTCTTGAAAGAGAAAGAACAACAAAAACAAAACAGAAAAAAAAACTAGCAAAGTTCAATGCATAGCAAAGAGGATTGAATTGGAGAGTAGTTGGGTAAACAGGTAAATATAATCAAAACATAAATACCTCAGAAATCTGCTTTTTAATCTTCTTTTCCAACATCTACTGATTCTTTAACATGTGTAAGCAGTTCCCATTTTTAAATATTATTATTTTCCCTATTGTGGGTCTTTTGAAGATCACACTTTTGGTTTAATTAAGGCACCAGAAACAGCTATATAGTTCAAAGTTATTGGTTTTTGGTTGAGGCAGTCTCTCAGCTACTAACTTAACCCAATTCTCTGGACAAACCATCCCTCCACATGGTTCTTACTGCTAGCTCCTTGATCTGTTCAATCTCCCTTTCTTTTCTTTCTGCATCTGTCTGCATCCCTGCCTGCATCCCCACCTGGTTCTGCCTGACAGATGTTCTGCCCCTATTTCCTGCTCCAGCTCCAGACAAAAACATTTTATTAGACAAAAAAGCTACATTCCTTACTCAATAGTAGTTTGGGGAAGGTCACCTTCCACACAGCAACTTGTCGTATTTTTAAAAGCAGGTGAGGAAGTGATGTTTATATATCCTGATATCCAGGTGATGCTGGCTTCAAACAAAAATTAAGAGCATACTTTTTCATAGCTAGTAAATAAAACATTTGTGGGTCATCCCAACATTTCTCAGAATTTAAAGCAGGATTTTAGTCTAAGTAATACAGTGATGAACAAGGGTCTTTTGGATATGTTTATATCTCCATGAGTCAGTGTTTATCTTTCCTAATATAGAGCATAGTTTGAGCATTAGTCACCATTGTTCACTGATTGCTTGGCTGGACAGGAAACTGCTTAGGTCCAGTTTCTACTTTACTTGAATGATGCTTTCACCAAAGAAAAGTAATAATTCCCATTTCAGCTTATGTAATAAAAGCTATGTAATGATTAGGTGTCACACTATACTTTGCACACTCCCTAACCCTGGTACACAGTGTCTCTACTTCCATTATGTGCATTTGTCTTTCATAATATTTTTTCTATAGCCTAGAAGTCATGTGACCAGCATACTATATGAATCACTTGACATCATCCCATCCATGATACCAAGTGAAAGGGATGGCTTCACTGTACAAAAGGAGAGTTTCCTCATTTCTTTAAGAGACAACAAGGGGGAAATATTGTTTTTCCTAAAACTGCATTTTAAAATGAAAATGTCATATGAAAATTAAAATTTTCATATTCTCAAAAAACTGTCATTCATTGAAATTACTATAAGTGGACTTCATGTATTGGGCAGTAGTCACTAACGGTATGTACAAACTTGATTTCTGAAAGGAATGTGTAAAAGTATATATTTCACCTGATGCAAAATTTTTCACCTTACTGCCTCTATCTGCTAACCTAGGCCTAATATTGGAAGCTAATAGCCTCTGCACATCTAGGCCTGGACTGTTTTAAGGCTCTGAGACTTACTGTTGAATAAGCTCACCCTTTTTATATTTTTTAATGAACTCTGGCAGATGGGTCCACTCAGATATTCTGGCACAAACTCCTCTATAAGCTGACTGTATTAAACTGGCTTCTCTTGGCTTCTAACTGAATTACTCTACTTGCTCTCAAACTAACTCTAGCAATGTGTTCTAAACTTTAGCTCATTCTGATTCTCTGGCTGTTCTCACTTCACCTGTGTCTAGTTTGTTCTCTCTTCAACACATGTATGTAAAACTCTCCCAGTAAAACTGCCCCCTTCTCTACTCTGCCTGAATACCCTCCAACTCAACATCCCTCTCTTCAATCTGTATCTGTAAAATTGTCATGGTAAAAATTGTCTCTGAACTACTACCAACTGAACTGCCACCAACTCAACCCTACTGCACTGGCTCTCGCTGACTCTCAATTGACTGCCAACTGAATGATTTCAACTTAACTGCAATATCTTTGCTACTGGACTCTCCACTGTACTCAACTCTACTCCTTTCACTACTGTACTGTCTTCTCTACTGATCTCTCTGTTGTGCTCTACTATACTGACTTCTCCATTCTCTCTATACTGTACACTAGTCTACTGTCCTGCTCTTAAGTAACTTCTCTTTTCTGTCTATTCTCATGAGAGTTGGGAGTACTCTATCTCTGACTCATTCTGTCAAACCTTTCTCTGATTTTTCGCTTTGTGTGTCCCTCAATTAGGTATCACTTTCAAACATGGGGGCTTCCTTGTACAAATTAACATTTTTTTATTGGAATTAAAGATGTGCACTAAGGGTGTGTCTGTATTTCAGCCAGACAGGGTTTAAGATGTGTGCCCTGTCTGCATTATAGCCAGATCACACAGACCTACATCTTTGAATGTGATCCTTTGCGAAAGAATGTTGCTGAGTGAAAATTCCTCTACAGTGAGCAGTATAAGGGAAGGGCTTATTGTCTTCTCAATTTGAAAGGAATTTTTTTTTCTTCAGAACACAGGATAATCTTCCTCTTAACATGTTATAGGCAATATGTCAAAGAAAGAGGAGGTGAGGTGAGATGAAAGGAATAAGAGATACAAACACAGATATTAGCAATTTCTTATGGACAACATTAGTCTGCATCTTTTAAATTATAGAGCCACACATCAATTCTTGTATCTTGAAAAGGATATTATTACTAGTTTTCAATCATTAGGCTTCTTCTAGCTGGATATGATATATGGACTTCACAGCCACATCATTGAGTTATGCATCTAATACATGCTGCAGTAGATATTCGTGCACTCTTTACAGCTGAATTTGCTGTACCCTTTACTTGATGGCACTAATCTAGGAAGCATGGAGTTTAATGTGCACTCCATCCATGGTTAATTGCTGCCATGAACTTCAGGAGGTTTTAGCTCATAATTGACAGTGGTGAAAAATACACATTTTTATAGCTTGAAGAAAGTAGAAGTATTTTATTACCAGGCCGATTATTTATGGTGCTTTGGATAGTATTTCTGGCTCTTTATATCAATCCTTCATTGTCAGCCCTCTGTGAAAACTAACAACATTCTTTTTAATGAGCTCATCTCTTGAAAGAAGTCAGATCCACTTCATCTGTGACTAAGAATTTTGACTGTCATGGTGATTTTGTGAACATATGGCAAACCACTCAAAACTAGAATCCTCACATTTCTTCCCAAGAAAAGTTAGGTAGTGGAAACACAAGTCAATTCAAACTAATACAGGTTAATATTTTTTTTTAATAATTTATTTTTTATTTCTTCAAGTTACATCTCAATCACAATCCCCTCCCTACTCCCCCCTCCAGTCCCACCCTTCCACCCTCCTCCCCCTCAGCCCCACCATCCTCTTCCCTTCTTTTTTTTTTTTTTT
>CAJQZJ010004752.1:10232711-10291042 GCA_907164525.1 Lophiomys imhausi
TTAATTTTGTATCAGTATACAAAGGTATAAAGCTATATTCAATAATCAAAATTTTGTAGGAGCACTGAAGGGGAATAAAGATTTTGTGGCTTCATTTAACCATGATTCATTCCTATTTTAAAATTACTTATTAAGTTTAATCTAATAGACAATTTTGTGTAGTGTAGCTGACAAGGAGCCTCTTTCTCTTTCTTAACTTTATAGTTGGTTCTGAAAATGCCTCTGTCTTCTCTCTCTCTTTATATATATATATATACATATATATATATATATCATAAATGCTTTATTTTAATACCTACATATCTGTATTCTTTTACAACAAAAAGCTGAAGTACTTACAAATCCAGTTACATACTTCCTACTTAGACAGACTTGGAGTTAAAGATTCTTTGCCAGGTGTCCAACATTGATGGCCGTTTTCCAAACAGTGATTTTTTCCTTCATATACTTAATTTCCCATCATGAAAATCAGAGTAAAGAAGGGGAAATATGATTGTAAGAATGTTTTTTCTCCATGATATTTGGTCAGAATCCCATCATGATATCACAGAATAAGTCTAATATGAAATGTGTTACTCTTTATGATAAAAAAGGATTTTTTAAAAAAACATAGCAGTCTGTCTCTCACATTATTCACTGTTTGAGTCTCTGAAATGATATTGTTTTTTGAGAAAAGTTTGTTAATAGTACATACCTCAAAAATCAGTTTCAAATTTTAAATGTTTGTAAGTTATATTCATGCATGTATGTTTAAGGTCAGGTCTCAATGTTGCTGAGATAGATTTCTAACATCTGAGATCAGGTTCCATGCCAAATACCACCCTCACATTAACTGGAATTATGGTGGGGCTTGGCCATAAGGAATTTTTAATGGTAGGATCATTATTAGTATGTCTACAAATAAATGCCCAAAATTTAAACCAAAACATATTTCAGGAAATAGTTATATTCCTAAAAACAATCATACCTCATTAAAATTTATTTATACATATTTAACACAATAAAACAAGAGAAAATTTAGGTAACAGAGATATTCCACACATCAATTTAAGTGAACACAGTGATCTAAGATAAGACATCACATCACGACTATGGAGACATTAAATAAAACTAATATTTTTAAAGAATTAATAAGATAAAAATATAATATTAGACATTTAGTGGGGTACAAAAGATTAATTTCAGAGATAATTTCAAGTCTAACAGATTAAGAGAAAGAGAGGTTGTAAGATTCCACGACAGCCAGGTCATATAAAAAGACTGTGTCTAGTGTATTCATATGTATATGTATAACATATACATATGCATGAATATAAGTGCATTTTGTATAGATGCATATGTATATATATATATATGTATACACAAACACACACATATGTGTATACACGTAATCAAAGCAAAATTTAACACATCTCCACAAACAGGGAACTGAAAAAGATATTGAACATATTAAAATTGAATATAAAATCTGATGCTAACCCCTGGATGGAGTGAAGCTATGTAACTTAAAGGTTAAGTCTTCTGTTTTATGATATTTTAGGTTGTTGATCCTGATGATTATTAGTGTTATATTTTCATGCTGAGTATAACAATTAATGTTTGATTTAGACTGTTATTTGAAAAACTAAAATGTTCCAGTCATTTGATTTTACAATTAAGACTCTGGAGCCAGATTCTGTTGTAAAAGCCTGCTAGCTCAGAGAAGCTACCCAGCTGGGAAGGCACCCAGCTGACATTCCTATTCAGATGAAAACCCTAGAGGAAAATGTCCTTTAGCTAAAAGGCCTCCTTATTCTTCTCCACACTGTCTTAAATACCCTCCAGCTCAATTTCCCTCCTTTCTGTTTAATTCCTGTCAACTAGTTTCTTGCTCTGTCTCTTGAATTAAGATTAACTCTGTTTGCCTTTAATCCCAGCACTAGGGGGCAGAGGCAGGCGGATCTCTGTGAGTTCGAGGTCAGCCTGGTCTGCAAAGTGAGTCCAGGACAGTCAGGCTGTTACACAAAGAAACCCAGTCTCGAAAAAACAAAAACAAAAAAAAAAAAGATTAACTTTGTTTAATCCTGTGTACAGAAAGCTCTTGGTTTAGAGGTGTGTGCTACGGTGGATTCACACCACAAGTACTTATTTCCAGTAAACAGGAAGTTCTTGGGTTAAAAACTCAAACATCCCATAACTAGAAACAGATTTTCAACTCACAAACTCAGGGTTCACAATGTGATCAATATGCTGAAACATTACATCTTTGTTGTTCTTGTTTGCAGGAGGGAAGAATATGCTATTATTCTTTAGACATGTTTCATTTTAGGAATAATAGGTTTCAAATAAATGATTTTGTTGTCTAGAAAATATAAATATATAGTAAGCAGCTCAGAGAATAATATCAGTTCACTTCAGAAATCTAGCTTTCAAAACTCCAAAGCATCCTTAGCATATCTTTATAGATTTGTAAGATGAAAATTCGAACAAAACGGCAGTCTACAGACTGGGAGAAAATCTTCACCAACCCCACATCTGACAGAGGGCTAATATCAAAAATCTACAAAGAACTCAAGAAATTAAATGCCAAGAAACCAAATAATCCAATCAAAAAATGGGGGACGGAGCTAAATAGAGAATTCACAAAGGAGGAATTCCTAATGGCCGAGAGACACTTGAAGAAATGCTCAACATCCTTAATCATCAGAGAAATGAAACTCAAAATTACTCTGAGATTCCATCTCACAACTGTCAAAATGGCTAAGATCAAAAGCTCATGACAGCACATGCTGACGACGGTGTGGAGAAAGGGGTTCCCTACTCCATTGCTGGTGGGAGTGCAGGCTTGTGCAACCACTATGGAGGTCAGTATGGCGATATCTTAGAAAACTTGGAATAGCTTTGCCTCAGGACCAAGCCATACCACTTCTGGGTATACACTCAAATGTCTCCTCACAGAATCATAAGGAAGTTTCCTCATCCATGTTCATAGCAGCCTTATTTGTAATAGCTAGAAACTGGAAACAACCCAGATGTCCCTCAACCGAAGAATGGGCTAAAAAAACTGTGGTACATCTACACAATGGAATGTTATTCAGCGATCAGGAACAATGAAATTATGCAATTTGCAGCCAAATGGATGGAACTAGAGAAGCTCATCCTGAGTGAGCTAACCGAGACTCAGAAAGATGCATACGGCATCTATTCACTTATAGTAGAATTTTAGCTATATAGTAGAGGATATTGATACTACAACTAACACAGCAAAGGGAACATGGACATAGACTTTTTATTTTTTATTTTTTATTTTTATTTATATATATATTTTTTCTCTATTTTTTATTCTTTTTTATCTGTTTGTCTTCTTATTTGTTTTTTTGTTTTTTAGTTCTTTCTTCTGGGCAATGAGACACGTATCACTGGTGGTACTGCCTCGTAGACCCCCAATGAATGAGGAGGCTCTTGGCCCTCATACGACCTCTGAACTGAGATGAGGGACTGTGATATAGGGACACCCCACCCCAGAGAAATGGGATGGAAGGGTTAGGGGGTGAAGAAAAAAAATGAAATGTGATGTTTCGGCCTTTTGCTACTAATTATCATAAACTGTGTAGGATAATTAAGAAATGCAAACTAATAGTCATGCAAGCCGGTCATTCTGTTAGGTACTATGACAGTCTATTAGAGTTATTTTCTAAGCTAATCAGAAATAAAGCTGCTAAGAGACAAGCAACATCTGCTTATCCTAATATAAGAGATAGATAGGGCCTCTTCAAAAAACCTCAAGAGATCTGCAGAATATGGCATTCAAAGATGTTTTCTTAACTTTAGATTTTTTTTTATATCGAGACATATCAACCCCTGACAGCACCCCCTATTCTACTCCAAGTAGAAGATGAGCATCCAATAATCTCCAGTGGGAGATGACTGAATTAGTCGCAAGCCTATCTCTTGGTAGGAAAAGCCCCTTGCTCCAACTGTAGACAGAATGCTGTCCAAAAAGGACAAAACCTGGAAGCAGGTAAGTCGACAGCCTAGCTCTGCCAAGACAGGGTAGGCAAGTCCTTCATAACCCCTGCTCTACAATCAATGTCTGTCAGAGAAACAGGACCAAACAACTGAGGATCGATGTTGTAATGTATGGAGAGAAAATGGGAACTGTCCAGGCAGCCACTGGTATGTCATTTCTTAGTTTTGGAAGCTGCAGGCCCTGTACTTCCTATAAAATCAGATATATTTATCCCTCTCAGGTCTCTGAGGTGGTTGAAAAAATAGATAGCTAGAGTCTCATAATTAAATTTTGAGTTGTTTAGGAGTCAAGTGGGTTTTATAGATCTAAGAATATACTTTTAAAATTGTGTTGCAAGTTAGTATGAATGTTGAGTTAAATATAGAACTTTAAACTCATGGAGATGGTTAGACAGTAGAATGTTAAAGTCAGGTGCCAAATACATATGGACTGGACATTGGGAATATACACTAAGCCATATAACCCTCATAACTGTGGCCTAATTACCTCTGTTGTTTTGTATTGTATCTGTTAAAGAGCCATTTGTTGGACTGAAAGGGGGAGCTGTAGGGGGAAATAAGATATAACTTAAACTTTAAAAAAAGGAAGAGGATGGGGGTAGAGGGTGGGAGTTGGGACTGGAGAGGGGAGTAGGGAGGGGATTGCGATTCAGACATTACTTGTAGAAATAAAAAAAATGAATATCAAACTGTTCAAAGGCTTTTCTTAGTATTGTAATTATTACCCTGGATTTGTATAATCATATGTGCTGAAGAACATTGAGTGATGAAGATTGTCTAGTAAATAATGCAGTATTTCAGATAATCTTTAATCAGATTCACTAATTCAGTCCTTTTCTTAGTGATCATGGAAGTCATGTAGCTGGTATACTGGTATTCCACTGAAAACATCTGTATTAGATCTGTAGCTTCCTTTTTTTAAAAATAAATTTATTTATTTGTTGCTTCAGGTTACATCTCCATCATATTGTGCTCTTTCCCCCCTTGCCAGGCCTGCCCTCCCACCCTATATCCCCTAACCTTTCCATCCCACTCCTCTGGAGTGGAGTGTCCCTACATAACATTCCCTGCCCCAGTTCAGCAGTCATATGAGGGCCAAGAGCCTCCTCATACACTGGGGGCCTACAGGGCAGTACCACCAGTAAAAAGAGTCTCATTACCAGGGAGAGAAAACCAAAACAAACAAACAAACAAAAAAGTCTATGTCCTTGTTCCCTTTGGTGCATTGGTTGTAGTATAGATATCCTGTACTATATAGCTAAAATCCGACTATAAGTGAATAGATATTATGTGCATCCTTCTGAGTCTGGGTTAGCTCACTCAGGATGAGCTTCTCTAGTTCCATCCATTTGGCTGCAAATTGCATAATTTCATTGTTTCTGATAGCTGAGTAATGTTCCGTTGTGTAGATGTACCACAGTTTTTTTTTTTTTAAGATTTATTTATTTATTTATTATGTATGCAGTGTTCTCTCTGCAGGTTAGGGCCAGAAGAGGGCACCAGATTTCATTATGGATGGTTGTGAGCCACCATGTGGTTGCTGGGAATTGAACTCATGACCTCTGGAAGAGCAACCAGTGCTCTTAACCGCTGAGCCATCTCTCCAGCCCCCTGTACCACAGTTTTTTAATCCATTCTTCTGTTGAGGGATATCTGGGTTGTTTCCAGTTTCTAGCTATTGCAAATAAGGCTGCTATGAACATAGTTGAGTAAACTTCCTTGTGACTCAGTGAGGAGTCATTTGGATATATACCCAGAAGTGGTATGGCTGGGTCTTGAGGCAAAGCTATTCCAAGTTTTCTAAGATATCTCCTTAGTGGTTGCACAAGCCTCAACTCCCACCAGCAGTCGAGGAGGGTTCCCCTTTCTCCACACCCTCGCCAGCATGTGCTGTCATTTGAGCTTTTGATCTTAGCCATTCTGACAGGTGTGAGATGGAATCTCAGAGTTGTCTTGAGTTGCATTTCTCTGATGAATAAGGATGCTGAGCATTTCTTCAAGTGTCTCTCAGCCATTAGGAATTCCTCCTTTGTGAATTATCTGTTTAGCTCTGTCCCCCATTTTTTGATTGGATTATTTAGTTTCTTGCCATTTAATTTCTTGAGTTTTTTATAAATTTTGGATATTAGCTCTCTGTCAGATGTGGGGTTGGTGAAGATTTTCTCCCAGTCTGTAGGCTGCCGTTTTGTTGGAATGACTGTGTCTTTTGCCTTACAGAAACTTTTCAGTTTCATGAGGTTCCATTTTTTTATTGTTGTTCTTAGTTCCTGAGCTGTTGGTGTTCTGTTCAGGAAGTTGTCACCTGTGCCAATGAGTTCCAGGGTTTTTCATCTTTTGTGAATTCTCAGTTTAGCTCTGAACCCCATTTTTGATTGGGTTATATGGTTTTCTGGTGTTTTTAATTTTGTGAGTTCTTTGTAAAGTTTGGATATTAGCCCTTTTCAGTTTCATGAGGTCCCACTTATTGATTGTTGGTCTTAGGTCCTGCAGCTTCCTTTAAAGCTCAAAATTTAAACATTTCTGACTTCAAATGGCTTGTATGAAGTATCTAATACATTTTAATTTAGCATGGTTTACTTAGCTAGTTCCTATTTTCTTATTTAATTATGCTGACATATGCAGTCATAGTTTATACACATTTAAAACAAAGCAGTCTTTTGAAGCAAAGCAACAAGTTTCCTTTAAAAATGAGATCCTATTTTACACTTTGACGATTTCTTTCAAGATTTATGTATCTTTTCCTTGGCAAAACTGTGAACATATTTTGTGGGGATTTTTTTAGCATAGTTTATAGCCCTTATTTATGTATGTGATTATTTTAAATTTGTTTTGTCCATGCAGTGAACACTGTTTTTTTTCTTTTGTTGCTTTTGTTTTTATAATTTTTCCCATGTTGATTAACAGTGGCTTGGGTGTCATTTATGGAGGTACATTCTTTTCCATTGAAACAGTTACTGCTTTTGTGCCCAACCCAATATGAAAAGTCACAACTCCTACTTCTACAACAATAAAATATTGTGAGCAGTAAACATGCACAGTATTTACTGAGTCTTTTGGAGAGTTAATATCATAGGTTTCTGGCAATGAGTGAGGGAGAGACATTGGCAAGATTAGAAAATCTGAACTTTTCCAGAACTGAAGCCCAGGAACAGATAACCTATCTATAGTTGATGTTATTAGAAACACTTTAAACTGTAATTGTTAAATCTAGAGCTCTGTATGCACTAGCTTGAGTTAAAAAACCTGAAATAACCAGGGTTACACAGAGAAACCTTATTCCAAACAAAACAAAAACAAACACAAATCTGAAATAATCCCATGGGAGATCATACGTTTGTGAATTTTACTCTTAGGTTACATACACACTAGGATCTAATTGGAAGATAGGGGAAAATCCCCAGGATCTCCCAGCTCAGATGAAGAAAGTGGAATTGTTGTAAGAGCCTATAGTTCTTTGTTTATAATTAAAGTGTCTGGCTTCCAGAGACAGTGTCAGAATGGAAGTTATTCACCTTTTATGGAGCCATGCCTATGTAAGTGAATTAGTTAGCTTCAGGCCCTTCTAGTTTTGATGTGGGAGAAAAATAAATTTCACTCAGACACCTGATGAAGCTATGACATAACTCTCCCTTTGTTTATACCCCCCATCACATCAATGAGTCACATATGTAATAAGGACTGATTAGTAATACAAGGTGTGCACATTTTAGAACCTGGTTGAGAAATATTTAGACAATAAATCTACCGAAAATAGGAAAAATGCAAACAAGATCAGCTAGCCAAATACAGCAGCTAAATGGAAATAGTTGCTTAATTGCTTGCAATGTAATATGAGCTGGCTTGTAGAAGGCTAGCTCACCCTATTATCTTTAATGTAACAAATCATGTTCAACCTTGAAGAAAATATTACAAAGTATATTGAAAGGAATAACAAACAATAAAATTTGTTGAAATTAAATAAACTCAATATGTTGTATGAACAATTAAAAAAATAAATCTAAAAATATAACACACTATAACAAAAGTGATAAACTGATAAAACATCTCATGACTTAAAGAAAAAGAGAAACATTGAAATAAGAATTGGTTACAGCAGGGAGTTAGAGGACATGAAGTAATAAATTTAAAGTTGTTATTAACATACAAAGGTTTTATGGGGAAGGTAGGAAAAGACTAACAACATAAGTGAATGGCAGAAGGTATACTAGAGAATCAAGATGAAATAATTAAAAAAAAAACTCACTTTGAGGTACCTACCTCATCCTGCTGGGGGTTACAAGACCTCATTCACCAGGAATATCCAGCTCCATTTTCCCAACACAGTCATTTCTTGGGTCTCCAGGCTTTCCTCCTCAGCAACATCCAGGTTAGATCCCTCTTCTCCCCTCCCCCACTAAGCCTAGTGCTCTGGAACACTCTCAGCTGCCCTGAGCTGAGTGATGATCCTCCAAGTTCCATCTTCCAGACCTGGGCCTCCTGGGGTCCCAAATTCAAGATTATCCAGGGCAATATGCCACTTTCAGAGAACATTTACCCTAATACAGCAAGTCCTCACTATCCTAACAAAACTGATGCACAAGAAAGTGACTTTAAATCAAACCCTGTAATGATGATAAAGACATCAAAAGAGAAGTTGAATAAATCTATTGAAGAAATAAAGGAAATTCAACTAAATAAATGAACAAAATGAATAAATCCCTTAAAGAATATTTTTTAATTCTTTTAAGGGACCTATAAATGGTAATAGAAACAGTAGAGTATGCACAATCTGAGGGAATCATGGAGATAGAAAACCTAGGGAAGAGAACAGAAACTGTAGACACAAGCATCACTAAGAGTTTGCAAGAGAGAATTTCAGGACTAGTAGATGCAATTGATGAAATCAATGCATTTGTCAAATAAAATGTTAAATCCAAAAGTTTCTGACAAAATATTCTTGACAAAATATTCAAGAAATCCTGGAAAGACCAAATCTAAGAATAATAGGAATAGAAGAAAGAGAAGACTTTCATCTCCTAGGCCCAGAAAAGATTTTCAAGAAAATTTCTTCAACCTAAAGAAAGAGATGTCTATAAACACATAAGAAGCTTGCAGAACAACAAATAGATTGGACCAGAAAAAGAATTTCTCCTGTCACATAATAATCAAAACTCTGAACATGAAAACAAAGAGATGTCATGAATCAAAGGTACCTAACATATTTCTACAGAACATTGTACCCCAAAACAAAAGAATATATCTTCTCCATATCTCATGGCACCTTCTCTAAAACTGATCATATCCTGGGTCACAAAGCAAATGTTAACAGAAATGAGGAAGTTGAAATAACCCTTTGTGTCTTATTAGATCACTGTGGTTTAAAGCTGGACTTCAACAACAACAGAAAAAAAAAAAACAGAAATCCTGGAACTCATGGAAATTGAAGATATGTCTACTCAATGACTACTAGGTCAGGGAAGAAATAAAGAAAGAAATTAAAAACTTTCTAGAATTCAATGAAAATGAAGGCATAACGAACCCAAACTTATGGGACACCATGAAAGCAGTGCTGAGAGTAAAGTTCATAGCAGTAAGAACCTTCATAAAGAAACTGGAGAGATCTCATGCTAGTGACTTAAAAGAACATCTGAAAGCTCTAGAACAAAAAGAATCAAGCACACCCAAGAGGAGTAAATGGCAGGAAATAATCAAACTCTGGGCTGAAATCAATATATTAGAGACAATGATATCAATGGAAAGAATTAGTGAAACCAAGAGCTGGATCTTTGAGAAAATCAGCTAGATAAACCTTTAGTCAATCTAACTAAAAGAGAGATAGACTGTGTCTAAATTAACAAAGTCAGAAATGAAAAGGGGTCATAGCAAAACACACTGAGGAAATCCAAAGATTTATAAGGTCTTACTTCAATTAGGGGGTAGAGGTTGGGAGGGCGGGACTGGGAATGGTGGAAAGAGGACACTATGATGAAGATGTAACCTGAAGCAATAAATAAATAAATTTTTATAAAAAGAGAAAAAAAAATAAAGATTGAAGTTGATCTTCCTGCACTTGAAAGAAGCAAACATCTTTTTTGCGATAAAACAAAATAATTTTAAATCACTACAAATAAAAGAATAAAAATTGAAAAAAAACTATTCTGCACAAAATTGGAAAATCTAAATGGAATGATCAATTTTCTTAATAGTTTACACCTACTAAAGTTAAGCAAGGAACAGAAAAACAAATCAAACTGTCCCATAAACACTAAAGAAATAGAAACAGTTATCAAAAACCTCCCATCCAAAAAAAAAAAAAAAAGCCCTGGCCAAGATAATATTTAATATTAGTGCAGATGTTCAAAGAAGAGCTAATAACAATACTCTTCAAAATATTCCACAAAAGATAAACAGAAGGAAGTATGCAAAGTTCATCCTTGATACCTAAACCACACAATGATTGAACTACAAAAGAAAATTTCAGGCCAGTCTCCCTCATGAATATTGATGCAAAAATACTCAATAAAATATTGTCAAACTGAATCCAATTTCACATCAAAAATATCATTCACTATGATCAAGGAGGCTTCATACCAGGAATGTAGGGATGGTACAACATATGAAAATCCATCAATGTAATCCACCACATAAACAAACAGAAAGAAAAACAAAAGCATAATCATTTCATTAGATCCTGAAAAAGCCTTTAACAAAATACAACACCCATTCATGATAAAAGTCTTGAAGAGATCAAGTAGACAAGGCCCATACCTAAACATAATAAAGGCAATATACAGCATGGATAGCCAACATCAAGTTAAATGGAGAGAAACTCAAAGCAATTCCACTAATATCAGGGATAAGACAAGGTTACCCCTCTTTCTATATCTCTTCAATAAAGTACTTGAAGTTCTATCTAGAGCAATAAGACAACTAAAGGAGATCAAGGGAATACAAATTGGAAAGGAAGAAGTCAAATTATCCCTATTTGCACATGATATGATAGTATACAAAAATCATCCCCAAAACTCTACTAGAGACCTCCTACAGCTGGTAAACACCTTCAGAAACATGGCTGGATAGAAAATGAACTGACAAAAATCAGTTGCCCTCCTTTGTACAAATGATAATCCATCTGAGAAAGGAATAAAGGAAAAAACTCCCTTCACAACAGCCACAAACACTATAAAATACCTTGGTGTAACACTAACCAAGAATGTGATAGACCTGTCTGATTAGAACTTCAAGTCTTTGAAGAAAGAAACTGAAGAGAATATCAGAAGATGGAAAAGACCTCTCATGCTCATGGATTGGTAGGTGTAACATAATAAAAATGGCCCTCTTACCAAAAACAATCTACAGAGTCAATGCAGTTTCCATCGAAATCATGACACAAGATCTTTACAGACCTTGAAAGGACAATTATCAACTTTAAATGTAAAAATACAATACCCAATTTAGCAAAAACAGTCCTGTACAATATAAGAACCCCTGGAGATATCACTATCCCTGCCTTCAAGCTTTACTACAAAGCAATAGTAAACCTCATGATATTGGCATAAAAACAGCTCCTGACAGCACCCCCTATTCTACTCCAAGTATAAGATGAGCATTGAAGAATCTCCAGTGGGAGCTGATTTAATTAGTGGTAAGCCTATCTCTTGGCAAGAAAAACCCCTTGCTTCAATTGTAGACAGAATGTTGTCCAGAAAGGACAAAACTTGGGAGCATGTAAGTCAATAGCCTAACTCTGCCAAGACAGGATAGGCAAGTTCTTCATAATTCCTGCACTACAATAAATGTCTGTCAGAGAAACAGGGACAAATGGCTGAAGATTGATGCTGTAATGTATGGAGAGAAAATGGGAACTGTTCAGGCAGCCACTGGTGTGTCATTTCTTAGTTTTGGAAGCTGCGGGCCCTGCACTTCCTATATAATCATATATATTTATCCCTTTCAGGTCTCTGAGGTGGTTGAAGACTAGATAGCTAGAGTCTCATAGTTAAATTTTGAGTTGTTTAGGAATCAAGAGGGTGTTCTGGATCTAAGAAGATGCTTTTAAAATTGTGATGCAAGTTAGTATGAAAGCTGAGTTAGATATAGAACTTTAAATTCATGAAGATGGTTAGATAGTAGAATGTTAAAATCAGGTGACAAATACATAATGACTGGACATTGGGAATGCATGCTAAGCCATATAACCCTCATAATTGTGGCCTATTTATTTCTGTTGTTTTGAATTGTATTTATTGTTATAAGAGAAAGAACCATTTGTTGGACTGAAAAGGGGAGCCGTTGGGGGGAAAGATATATCTTAAACTTAAAAAAAGGGAAGAGGATGGGGGATTGAGGGGGAAGAGAGTGGGAGAGTGGGACTGGAGGGGGAAGTAGGGAGGGGATTGTGATTGAGATGTAACTTGAATAAATAAAAAATAAATTATATTAAGAAAAACAGAAAGTTTGACCAATGCCATTGAGCTGTAGTCCCAGAAATAAACTAAAACACCTATGAACACTTTATATTTAACAAATATGCCAAAACAATAACAGAAAAAGATAATATCTACAGCAAACAGTGCTAGTCTAACTGGATGTCTACATATCAAAGAATGTAAATAGATCCATATTTATCTTTCTGCACAAATGTCAAGTCCAAGAGGATCAAAGACCTCAACATAAAAATGAATATACTAAATCTAATAGAAGAGAAAGTGGGGGGGGGTTGAATTCACTGTCACAGAAGTTCAAACTTATACAATCAATCTGGAAATCAATCTAGCACTTTCTAAGAAAATTGGGAATAGTTATACCTCAAGACCTAGCTATACTACTCCTGGGCTATACCACAAATATGCATCACCAAATCACAAGGACATCTCCTCAACTACATTCATAGCACCTTTGTTTTGTAATAGCCAGAAAGTGGAAACAAACCAAACTTCCCTCAACCAAGGAGTGGATAAGGAAATTGTGGTACATCTACACAATGGCATATTACTATGCTATCAGAAATAAGGATATCATGAAATTTACTGGCAAATGGATGGAACCAGAAATGATCATCCTGAGTGATCTAATGCAGACCCCAAGAGACACGTGTGATATTTACTCATTCATAAGTGGATGTTAGCCAGTAAGTACAGGATAACCATGCTACAATCCATAGACTCAAAGAAAGTAAGTATCAAAGTAGTCTCCAGGGATGATGCTTGAATCCCTTTAAGTAGGGAAGATAAAATAGACATCAGAAGTGGATGGAGAGAGGGAACTGGGCACCAACCTAACATTATTGCCACCTGAGAAGCTTTATACAGCAGATAATGGAAACAGATGCAGAGACCCACAGCCAAACATTAGGCAAAAATCAGGGAGTCTTGAGGAAGAGTTAGGGGAAAGTTTAAGGAAGCTAGAGGAGTCAAAGTCACCAAAAGTAGACCCACATAGCCAATTTTCTCAGACACTGAGGAGCTCAAAGAGATTGAACAACCAAGCTAAGAACTTGCAAGGACTGGTCTCAAGCCCTTTAAATATATGAAGCTTCATATATTAAACACGTTAAAATTGTTAACATAATATTTTATGTGTACTTTATCACAATAAAAAACAGTGAACATATGACCGCTGAACTGGTGTGGGGGACTGATATGTAGGTACACTCCACTCCAGAGAAGTAGGACGGAAGGGAGAGGGAGTAGATGGTGGGGGGGGTGGTGAGACTGGGAGGGGTGAAAGAGGGCACTGTGATGGATATGTAACTTGAAGTAATAAATAAACATTAAAAAAACAGTGAACAACAACAAAAAACCCTCACTTTGATGAATAAGAATAAATTTTCATAAGCTTATATGTAGACTGGACATAGCCAAAGAAAAACATCAGAGATTTGGAAGATAATTCAGTAAAGACAGCAAAAACTGAAACAAAGGGCATGCAGATGTATCTGCTAGATCACTGACAATGAATGCTGAAAATTTTGACTTTATTTCCAGTGATACAAACTTAATTGACAGATCAATCAATATTTAGCAAAACACAGCATAGGTGAAATAGAATGAAAATTACACACACACACACAGCAGTTATTAAAGTCTCCAATTAATTTTGAATTGATTATACCATAGTCTCAAGATCATAAATAAAATCTAAAAATAAAATAATTTGACTCTTTTATATCAGGTTTCCTATTCTATTCCACTGATCTACCAGTCTATTTTTATGTCAGTACCATGGTGTCTTTATCACTATATCTCTCTAATTTAATTGAAAGTTGAGTATTGTAATACCACCAGCATTGTTCTTATTCATGAGGACAGTTTTTGTTATTTTAGTTATTTTTGTTGTCTTCTGTGGTTCTATATGTCAGCTATACTCTTAAATACTTATTTAGGGGAATTAATTTGCATGGACCTACTCTCCATAAAAGAAATTACAAAAAAAGTTCCATTTTATAAGAAGTATTTATTTGTAAGAATATTTATTGTAGCTGGGCGCTGGTGGTGCAAACCTTTAATCCCAGCACTTGGGAGGCAGAGGCAGGTGGATCTTTGCGAGTTTGAGGCCAGCCTGGTCTACAAAGTAAGTCTAGGACAGCCAGGGCTACACAGAGAAACCCTGTCTCAAAAAAAAAAAATAAACAAAAAAAGAATACTTATTGTAAGAAGCAATGGGTATGTACTGCCAAAACTGAAGGTGAATTAAACTCCCCTCAAAAAACCTTTGGTCAGTTATTTATGATTTTGAAAGTCATTTTTGAATGATATAATTGTAGTTTTACTACTATCTAGTGTGGTTTTATCATTATTTTTCTATATGTCAGTTTATATATATATATATATATATATATTCTGCTTAGTTCAACACAATGAAAAATAATTTTAAATGATAAATAAAATAGAGCATAAATATTAAAATCCTTCTCATATTAAATCTAAAAACCTCGTGTAGCAAGAGATAACTTAATTTGATAGGTTACTAGGAATATAAATATTTAGTATACATAGAACAGATATTTTTCATATCTATACCAATCATTATCTGGAAGATAATAACTTTAAATCTGAAAAATGTATACACATTTTGCTGACATTTACTACATATCAATATATAATTCAGTCAATAATTTGATTTTTACAAATAGTTTAAACACCATAAAATAATACATATGATGAATCTTTGAGGAAAGGCAGTAAAACCACATTTCCACTGAGAATATAAATCAACATTGTATTGAGAAAGTAATAGAAAGCATTCAGTTCTGGGTTTTATGACACACACCGTTGACCCCAGCACTCCAGAGATGGACATAGGCAGAATTCTTTGAGATTAAATACACCCGTTTACAGAAAGAGACTCTGTCTTAAGAAGAAAAAAAAAAGCTAGGAGGCTAGGAGCAGGAAAAAAAAAAAAAAGGAAAGAACATACTAAGAAACTCAATCATGAAAAACTTTAACATACATCTAAATTCTCATGCTAATGACTGTGGTTGACATTGTTGATTGATTTATTCAGTTTTCTCCAAATTATTGCTAACATGCAAAATCTGGTATCCTTGGGTATTTTTTATTACAGTTGATTTTAAATTCCACTAGCGAGATGCATTTTGTCTGAATTGATCTGTCACTGAAATATTCAGAGATAAGAGCATTTAAGAAGGAATTCACTTTTTGGTATTGATTGTGGACACACCAGCACAGCTCTGATCTCTATAATGGATGTACTTCAGCCTTCTCTATGATTCTGAAGTAGAACTTTTTGAGCTCAAGGCCATCCTTGGATACAAAAAGAGAACCTGTCTTAAGAAGAAAAAAGAAAGCTGGTAGAAGGAAAAAGAAAATAAAAGGAATTTATTAAGCATGAAATTATACTTTTATATAGATCTAAAGTCACATATATGCTAATGACTGTGATTGATATTGTTGATTGATTTATTTAGTTTTCTCCAATAATTATTAGCTTGTAAAATCTGTTATTTGAGATTAATTTTGACTTTAAATTCCCCTAATGAAATGCATTTTGTCTGATTTGATCTCTCTCTTACTCTGATATACAGGCACACACACACACACACACACACACACACACACACACACACGTGTGTGTTTCCTCATTAATTTCTTTGAATATAAATTACCAAACTGCTAAATGCTTGGTTGCATATGATTAAGAACAATTGCTAATATAGTATCAATATATTAAACATTTAAAAACAGGATCAGGATTGGTTTCCAGTTTTAGTTATACAGGTAATGTGGATCCAAGTTCATTCTAGGTCCTGTTAAGTCTTGAAATTTCATACTGAATCAGTGGAAACTGGTGTAGTTAGTCATTGCCACAAGAAATCAAGTGGTATTGAGGTATGCTTTGCGAGACTGTCACTGGAAAATATGAAAGCATAAAATCAGGATCACGAGAATTATTATATTGATATTTTGGTTGTCAACTTTTATCTGTTGGGTAGAATAGTAATAAGGAGTGTTTTAAAATACTTCTATCACAGACTTATAAAAGATCAAGACACAAACTCTGAGGATGGACACAGCCAAAATAAAGTAAGAAGTAGTTTAAATTTTGGTATTTAAATAATTACAACACAGGTATCATATACAGCTTCACACATCTTTTGTTTATTGATTTTTTTATGTAGTAGATATTTAATTAGGAGAGAACAATCAACCAAGATCATCGCTGTTGATATTTCACAGAAAACAAATCTCTAGTACTGAAATTTCCCAACTCCTCATAACATGCAATGGGAACTTACCTTATAAGGAAATACTACTTCCTCTCATTTCATAAATCTACCCTCTATCAATTTTCATTCAAAACCAAAATTAGATTATAAAATACTTCAAACAAAAGCATAAACAGTTAATAAAATCTTAGTGCTTTTGGACTGGAGAGATCTGACATGGATTACCTGTACCCACATTGGATGCCTCCCAAACACTTGTAATTCCAGCTGAAGATGATCCAATGCCTTCTTCTGATTTTGGAGGCACTGCACTCCCATTCACAGCATCACAGGAAAAAATATAAATACTAAAAAATTTTTGTTTAATGCTTTTAATAAATGTTTCATTTCTTGGCAGATTCTACTTACCAAAGTTAAATCAGGATCAGGTAAACATTTTAAGCAGTCCTATAACCCCTAAAGAAATAGATGCAGTCATCAAACTCTCCCAATGAAATAAAAAAAAAACAAAAAACCAAACACAACAAAAACAAAAAAAATAGTGTATTCAAAAATATGAGTAACAGAATCATGGATAATTATGATTCAGGTGCTCTCTAGCACTAAGCATTTAACAATTGCAGTTAGTTAGGTGATATAATGGACACTTTGAAGGCATGCTGCTCATCATAATATGACTTAACCTGCCATATAGCTTATCCAGTGGTTCATTTTAAATCCTCAGGTTACTTCATAAGCTTCAAATTTGTATAGATATACCTGTCAATTGTCAGTATCCTTTTAAAAGCATATTGACACATGGAATAAAAAAGTATCAAAATGTGGATTTCCATTAATAATATATTAATAAAAGATCAAATGAATTATTATTGAATAAAGAGGATGTCACTTCACAAATCTTGGTAGAACATCAGTACTACTGTTATATGAGCAGACTAGATTAACTATATTTTCAATCATTGTTAAAAACCTACAAGTTTTATGCTCCATTGGATGATTGCTTTAAGATTAATAAAGAGAAATAGAGATGTGTATGTTAGTAACAAATTCAACTGCCACTTTTATAATTTGATATTTTGATAGGTCAATAGTTCTGATTTTCCTTATTACAACAAATAAAAATCACAAGTGCAATTTGCTTTTATATAATAAAATAGTTATTCTAATCATTCCATCATAACTTATGAGTTTCATCAATTTTGTTTTCTAAAAAGACTATTCAATTTACCTACGGTTTTGTATTATATGCTTCATTAATCATGAGTCAAATGTTTTCCATGGGGAATGAAAGGTCAGCAAGAACTTTCAAGAAATGCTTTTGAAACCATTAGCTATTTACTTTAAATAGCAGGAATATAATCCAAGGCAAGGGAAACAAACAGTTAATGATTTTGTAACTACTGAACTGACAGAAACTTTAAAAGTAGTTTTAGAGGAACTTTCTTAAAGATACAGGAAATAATTCGATAAAGCTCTTCAAATGCAAACTGATATTTTTTCACCTGTTATCTAAAAGCTTCCTTAGTAACTATTCATAGCTCATTATAAATATAAACTGCTTTGTTATCAATATATTTCTTTCTCAGAGCAATACAGTGATTCCTGTAGGATTTTAAGAGGTGGTTGTGGTCGCAAAAATGGGAGCTGTGTGTATTCTTAGGTACTTAATATTTTATATACTTTGAATAGAGTACTCATAGTTCTGGAGATCAACATTTCATCTCTAAAAGAGTACTATTCAAAGACCAGTTAGAGTTAGCAACTACATATGCTCAGTCTTTTCTTCGTCTTCTTTTTTTTACATGTATTTATTATTCAAGTTATGTCTCCATTACTGCCTCCTTCCTTCACCCCCTCCTGATCACACCCTCACACCCTCTACCCCCCTCTCCCACCCATCCCATCCCTCCAGTATAGGATGCCTCCCTGAATCACCCCCTCTCAGTTCATTAGTCACATGAGGTCTAAGAGCTTCCTCTTACACAAATGGTATACAAGGCAGTTCCACTAGGGTGGAGTGTCCCACTAACAGGTAAACAAGTCCATGTGCCTGTTCTTTTGGGTCTATTGATTGTAGGATGGTTATCCTGTACTATATGGCTAAAATCCAGTTATAAGTGAATATATGTCATGTGTATCTTTCTGAGTGTGAGTTAGCTCACTTAGGATGAGGTTTTCTAGTTCCATCCATTTGTTTTCAAATTGTGTGATTTCCTTGTTTCTGATAGCTGAGTAGTACTCCATTGTGTAAATGTACCACAGATTTTTTTATCCATTTTTTGGCTGAAGGACATCTGGGTTGTTTCTAGTTTCTAGCTATTACAAATAAGGCTGCTATGAACATTGATGAGGAGATGACCTTGTGGATTGGTAAGGAATCTTTGGATATATGCCCAGAAGTGGTATGGCTGGGTCTTGATGTAGAGATATTCCAAGATTTCTAAGATATTGCCAGACTGATTTCCACAGTCGTTTGCAATCCACCAGTAAGGGAGATCTCTGCAACCACTCCAACATATGCTGTCTTTTGAGTTTTTGATCTTAGCCATCCTAACAGGTGTGAGATGGAATCTCAGAGTTTTCTTGAGTTGAATTTTTCTGATGTTGAACACTTCTTCAAGTATCTTTCAGCCATTTTAGATTCTTTTTTTGTGAATTCTCGGTTTAGCTCTGCATCCCATTTTTGATTGAGTTATTTGGTTTGTTGGTGTTTAATTTCTTGAGTTCTTTGTAAATTTTGGATATTAGCCCTCTGTCACATTCAGGGTTGGTGAAGATCTTTTCTCAATCTCTAGGCTGCTGTTTTGTTCTAATGGCAGTGTCCTTTGCCTTACAGAAGCTTTTCAGTTTCATGAGGTCCCATTTATTGATTGTTGGTCTTAGGGCATGAAATATTAGTGTTCTGTTCATGAAGTTTTCACCTGTGCTAATGAGTTCAAGGCTTTTCGGGTCTTACTTCAAAAACCTGTATTACACAAGATTTGCATACCTAAGTGAAATGGACAACATTCTTGACATATTCCACCTACTTAAATTAAATCAAGATCAGATTTACAAATTAAACAGTCCTAAAACCCCTAAGGAAATAGAAACAGTCATTAGAATTCTCCCAACCAAGAAAAGCACAGGGCCAGATGGTTTCAGCCTAGAAATCCAGCAGATCTTCAAAGAAGAGCTAATACCAATACTTTTCAAACTTTTCCACAAAATAGAAACAGAAGGAACACTGCCAAATTCATTCTCTGAGGCCACAGTCACCCTGATACCTAAACCTCACAAATATCCAACAAAGAAAGAGAATTTTGGATCAATTTCCCTCATGAACATAGATGGTAAAATACTCAAAAAATACTTGCAAAACGAATCAAAAAACACATCGAAAGTATCATACACCGTGATCAAGTAGGCTTCATCCCAGGAATGCAGGGGTGGTTCAAGATATGAAAATCCATTAACATAATCCACCATATAAACAAGCTGAAAGAAAAAAACCCACATGATCATCTCATTAGATGCTGAGAAAATTCAACCCTCCTTCATGTTAAAAACCTTGGAGAGAACTGGTATACAAGGAACATACCTAGAAATAATAAAAGAGAAATACAGAAAGCTGGTGGCCAACATGAAATTAAATGGAGAGAAACTTAAAACATTTCCTCTAAAATCAGGGAAATGGTAAGAAAGCTCACTCTCTCCGTACCTCTTTAGTATATTACTTGAAGTTCTAGCCAGAGGAATAAGACAACTAAAGGAGATCAAGGAGATTCAAATTGAAAAGGAAGAAGTCAAATTATTCCTGTTCACATACGATATGATAGTGTACATAAATGACCTCAAAAATTCCACCAGACAACTCCTGCAGCTGATGGACTCTTTCAACAAGGTCGCTGGATACAAAATTAGCTCAAAAAAAAAATCGGTAGCTTTTCTTTATACAAAAGATAAATGGACCGAGAAAAAAATTAAGGATACCAATACCCTTCACAATAACCAGAATAATATATAATATCTGGGAGTAATTCTAACCAAGCAAGTTAAAGACTTGTACAACAAGAACTTCAAGTCCTTGCAGAAAGAAATTGAAGAAGATATCAGAAGATGGAAAAACTCCCATATTTTCAGATAGGTAGGATCAACAAAATAAAAATGGCTATCCTACCAAAAGCAACATACAGATTCAACATAATTCCCTTCAAAATGCCAACACAATTTTTACATACCTTGAAAGAATAACTCTCAACTTCTTGTGGAAAAACAAAAAATCCAGAATAGCTAAATCAATCCTGTACAATAAAACAACATCTATAGGTATCACCATCCCTGATTTCAAGCTGTACTACAGAGCAATAGTAATAAAAACAGCATAATACTGGTATAGAAACAGAGAAGTTAATCAATAGAATCGAATTGAAGACCCAGAAATAAACCCACACACCTATGGTCACTTAATTTTTGACAAAAATCCAAAACGTTACAATGGAAAAAGGACAGCATCTTCAACAAATATTGCTGGTGTAACCGCATGTTCAAAAAAATGCAAATAAACCCATATTTATCACCTTGTACAAAACTTAAGTCCAAGTGTATCAAAGACTTAAACGTAAAACGTTATACAATCATTTCTTTTTTAAATCTAACAATTGGGCTTTGGTCCTTCTTGTGGCTTTTAGTTGTAGTGTCCTGTCCTCTGTGCATTCACTGCACCAAATAAGAATGGTAGCAGGTAGCATGAAAGAATGTATCAGGATTTGCCATTTCCCTGAAAGTGAATAACTTCTGATTTCAGAGTTTATG
This sequence comes from Lophiomys imhausi, assembly GCA_907164525.1. Classification (NCBI taxonomy): domain Eukaryota; kingdom Metazoa; phylum Chordata; class Mammalia; order Rodentia; family Muridae; genus Lophiomys; species Lophiomys imhausi. The sequence goes on from CAJQZJ010004752.1 coordinate 10,254,181, forward strand.
AAGTGTGACTTAATATTACTAGATTTCTATTAATAGTATCAAGAATTAAATGGAAGAATCATTTCGAACTCAATGGTTAATTTTGAATTATATTCTTTTCATAAATCTAAAGAAAACCTGCACCAAATCTTTATTTTGTCAAGTATGCCTAGAATATTGCAATATTTTTATTTTAGGCGAAAGTAAATCAATATAAAATGTAAGCATTTATTCTTCTCTTATTTATTCAGAGGTTTGGTCTGCTCAGATTTTTTATATTTCCTTTGTGATTGAACATTAAATATTGACACTTGCAACTCTCCTTTCATACTTAATATTTTTGTATGTCCCAATCCATATATTTGTTCACAGATTACCATTGCTACAGTATAGTATTTACTCAAATAAGGGACCATCATATTCTTATGTAACTAATCTTGTGTTCTAATAGTTATATATTATATATGCAAACATACACATTTAAAAATCATGCTCACATATATTTTTTCAGATATAGGGGATTTGGGAAATATTTATATATAAGATATTTCACCTCTTACCATATTCTTGTTGAGAAACATTTTAATCTTCTTTTGATATATGCATATACTCTTCTGGAATATATCATCATGAGTAAAATTACTAAATCTTGAACTTCACTATGCTGTAAAATGTATAAATATAGATTTTCAAATTTGTTTTTAGAGTCATAAAATGTAGTTTGTAATGATTAAGGATGCTAAATCTTTTAATACTCATCCTTTCCCATGCTAAATATGTAAACATAATTATTATATTTATATAACGTTTAGAGTTTTACTTTTTACTATCAAATAGCTTTCTTACATTTGATATATATTCATCATTCTTTTGAAAGTCAAGATAAAGAACAAAATCAGTACCATAGCTACATGTTCATTATGAACCCAGGCAATGATTAACAAGGAATAAATTCACGATAATCTCCATGTTATCTAAAATTAGTAGGTATTCATAGTAATACATATACTAATTGCAGAGTACCATGCATTTAATATTTCTTTGTTATTTACCTTTAACATTGGTAATGCTATGGCAAGAGAAAATCTACTGATCTTTACTGTTGACTTTTTTTTTTTTAAAACAGTGTTTCTCTGTGTAGCCTTGATTGTCCTGGAATTCAATCTGTAGACCTGACTGGCCTTGAGTTCACAGAGATCTGCCTTCCTCTTCCTTCTTAGTGCTAGGATTAAAGGTGTGTGCCACTGCAGTCCACTAACTAGACCTACATTTGTTCTGTTGTAAAGGAACATTCATGGTTTCAACAGTTATCTGGGCATGAATAATGACACTGATATCAACATTACATGATCTGCTCAGACTCTATGTTACAAAAACAAACTGAGACATGTCATTTGACTAAATTTTATTACACTGAATCTTCCATTAACAATATGGAACAAAGCACTCTACTGTGACTAAAGCTAGTCCTATGAATCCTGACAAAAAGCTAAAACTCAATCTGTGAATAATAAAGAATAAAGAGGAAAGCAAAGAAAGGAAAATTTTTATTCAAATTTTGGAAGATTATTTTTCAAAACAAAGGTTTACATTTTACATACTTGTATGTCTATAAAATTTTCATAATCATCATGGTAGCCTTTATTGAAGATGCTCTGTCAATTACTAAAGGAAATCTTAGAATCTATTAGTTACATATGTTTGTCAAAACTATTTTGATTTTCTTCTTCATCATGAAAATATATACTTATATATCTCCACCAAAGACAGGTTAACTGATCATATCCTCTCAGTATTCATTACTTTTTTGATTATGGAATATCCCCTTTAGTCCACTATTATTTATTCTATATTCTCTGATCTAACAATTATCCATACTTTCTTTGTTAGTTGGTATCCCCTGTAGACAGTTTATAACATTATTTTCAAAATATTTACTATTTTTGTGGTTGCTGCTTTTGATACTAAGCATTGTGTACAACTGTGTATACTGATTACCATTTTCTTGTTAAGATGTGACAACTTTGACTGTACCTTGAGTCAAAAAGTAGAAACCACAACCAGATTTTCCGTCCCCTTTGAAGAATCTAGAACATCTAGACACAGGTTAAATTTCTGTAGTCCATTCTCCCTGAGATAGCAACACAGGTAGATCATGATGCTTCCTCTGAAGGAAGAGGAATGTAAGGTAGCTAACCAGAAAGAAGAGGGCTATTTTGAGGGAGACATCTGGAAATTCACATTATTTTCCTACAAATTTTTAGGCCCACAGTTCCCTTTTACCTCCATTGTATGTTAAAGACCTAGCCTACTTTTGAGATTATGAACACTAGAGGCTATTTGTAGAAGATCTTCAGGATGATGAATGAGAAGAACTTGATCTACTTACATGACAATGTAGGGAAGAGAAAAATAATATGGTATAAATCATTACAGAAGGAACTTGTATAGATCTACATTAAAATGAAACCAATGTATATATTTTCAACAGGAAGCCTATTAATCATTATTGTGCAAAACACATCTAAAAGGAACTATTCATTAAAAGGTAAGTTTTATCTCAATTACTCAGTGGTTGCTTTATGTCCCAATCAATAAACTCGAATGTTCCATACAAATCAATCAAAACACCATTTGTGCACTGGTGGATACACACATTTCAGTAACATTTGCTTAATGCAAAAGAGCTTGCTATCTGAAAAGATAAAGTGATACAGTGTGATTATTAACATGGAAATAAATGGCATGCACTATTTAATATATCCAAAACAAACAAAAATATACCATTTTAACTGGCAGGCATCTAAAACTCTGTCCTTTAGATCTCTAGATCAGTCCTCCTTTCAGCATGGAGATGGAGGGTTCTGAAGATATTTGAAGGAACATTTAACTAAGTGGAATCTCATCAGGAAGCACTTCAAAGAAGTGCTTTTTAATGTTCAAATATAAATGTACTTTAATGACCTTTCTTTTATCCAGCTCACTATTAAAATGCTTTCCTAATACTTCCTTTCCCCCAAGCCAACCCTCTTTAATCATATGATCTTAATGAGTAAACTCTGATCCTACATACTGCTTAAAGTCAGATTTTAAAAGTTATACATTGAGGAAAGTTTGACCTTGAAAAAAATTGTAAACTGCACACATATATCAGTGTTTCCTTCTCAAATTTTCATCTCTGTTTTTGCATATTGATTTTGATATTAATTTTTCTTTTCCTCATTTCATATTTGTGTAAGCCCTTTGTATGCTTTACTAAGGTTGCTGATATTGATCTCAGACACTATGAAATATTATAGGACACATGGATTTTCATATCCCCTTTACTGAATATTGTGATTTTTACCTTTAGCTTGTTCCTCTTTTGTTAATTTATTTTTTGAGCTTTAATTCATTGATGTGAACAGTTTGAAGTATATCTTTTATTCTACAACTCTGATCTGTTCAAAGCTCTACAACTTTGATCTGTTCAGATGTTTATCATATATTTTCCTGTGTATACAATATTCTATAAATTGTATATGAGGTTTTATGAAATAGATTTTTTAATGGAGTACACTATTGGTGCCTATCAGTAAGCACTTTCTGCTCTAGTTCTTTTTAAATATTCTATGAATAAATATTTGGATAGCACATAGTCTAAAGAGTCTTCTAGTCATGTTAATCTGGCTTTATTTACAAAGGGACAATTTAAGAAGATTTTTTTAAAAGAACAAATTTAAAATTAAATGGATAACTAAGGAAACACTGTGTCAAATATTTTCACTATCTTTACTGTGGATTCTTCTTATGGAAAGAATTCTCAAAATAATAATTTTTTTCTAGATATGAAAGTAGTTCAGTCAGTAAACTACCTGTCATGTACATGAGAACCCAAATTTATATCTGCCAAACACATTCACAAAGTGGAGATGCTTACAACCTCACCACTGGGAACCTAGTGTTGCACAGATCCCTGAAGTTCACTGGCTACTCAGACAATGGAGCTGAACCCATGAAGTTGCAGTAATTTGGTTTGTAAAACAAGAACTGCATAGTACATGTCAATACCAGTCGATTTGTTAGCAGGGATGCCATCCTACATTAAGAGCTGCAGGCAGACTATCAATCTCTCTGAGCAAGGGAGAATCAGTTTTCTCCAGAGAGAAGCTTCTGAGAAGTTATCCAAACCCAAGTGGTCAGCTGTAGATAAATGTACATTTAAGTAATACTTGATAGGCTCTTAGGTATTATATTTCTATCAACACATGGGTAAATGCATAAAAATGATAATTAAAAATGAAGGGATAATTAATATGAGAAGAAGAAGGTAGTGGAAACAGAAGGAGTTCAAGTGAGAAGAGGAAAAAGTTGGAATGGCATAAGTAAAGTAGTGATGCATAAATACTTAAAAATAATTAAACTAATAAAAATATTCTTAAAACTGGCAAATAATAAAGAATAGCAGAAGCTTCTGAAAGACAAAATATACAGCCATATAATATAAAGAGAAATATTTCTTGAAGGATATTGAGCTATTCATAAAGCTCAAGAATACTATATGGCTTTGAGAGAGAAGACCAAAAACCCAGATACAGTTAGTTCTATTGTCAAAGTTGTTTGGTTATATACTAAGGATGAAACTATAGACTGTGATTTTTTTCTATATGATAAGTTCAAAATAGCTTGATAGAGTTTATGTATAATAATCTACTGTTTATCAAATACCTTACAATATCTGTCAGTGAATCACTAGTATTACTTCAGTATTTTAGTCTGTTTATTGTTATTACAATAATATCCCTAATGCTGGGTGGTTATTATAAAAAAGGGTGAAGGTGGTTTGCTAAACTCCTCCTTTGGGAGGAGGAATTTTAAGCAGCATGCTTCCTGCTAGGCTTGTGTCACCTCACACCATCAAAATGGTAAGGCTGCTACAGACAGAAGTGATCACACCTCAAAAGAGGCAGCCAGGGAAAGCAGAAGTTCCAGGCTTTGTGTCCTAATTCCTTCTGTGAATAGAGATCCTAGTAACTTCACATTAATCTCTACTTCTAGGAGGTCCCTCTAACAGATAACATTACCACATCTTAATCAAAATTTGAATATATAAACAATGAAGGTTAAACCACTCCAGTATAGATATGTTTTGTTAACCTCTCTCTAATTATTTATTTTTACTTTTTGAGGTTGGAGTCTATCTGTATGTCAGGATGGATTAGAATTTTTTAGGTAATCATAATTGGTTTTGAACATGCAGCAATTCTCTTGCATCTGGCTGTGAAGTTTTATATGGTGAGCGTCCCCATACCTGGATTTTAAACAACCTTTTTGACCTTGAAATTTATATCACATATTTTTTCATAAAAATGCTTTTTCACATAAAGTTATTTAAGAGTAATCTAATGGCATGCTAATCTCCAAGTATTCTCAAGTATATAAAATAAATGAATGATGCTTGAAGTGGATAAAAAATGTCACAACATGCAACATCCTTTTATAGTTAGAAAGAAGGTATTATTATTTTTTTGTCCATGGGTGTGTTTGCAATAGTTTACATTAAGTTGTATGACTTAGATGGAGAGAGGAAAAGCTTACTTCATTCATTGTTTATGAATTATCTCTCCAGAGACATCAAGTAATGATTTCTTTCATATATATTTGAGGAAATTTTAGGAAAAGATATTGTATTTCTGTTTTGCAGAAGGTATGCTACTTTACTTTAGAGGGTAATTTAAAAGTAGAAGAAAAAAGGACAAAATAACTTAGGACTGAGATTCATGAAATAAAAATGAATAAAATAATACAAAGAATTAAAGAAAGAAAATCTTGGTTCTTCAGAAACATTGACAACATGGAGAAAACTTTTGCTAAATTAAGCAAAAGAAACAGAGCAAAGACCCATATTAAAAGAACCAGAGATAAAAAAGGAAACAACACAATAGCTACAGAAGAAATGAAGAGAAAAATAAGTACATTAAAATCTATACTTGTGACTGTAAAGATGGCTTGAGGTTAATAGCATTGGCTACTCTTCCAGAGAAGCCAAGTTTGATTCACAGCTATAAAGTTCAGCCCTAGAGGGGCCACCGCCCAACTGGGGTGATCCTCAATGAGAGACGGAGATCGAATTGATGCAAAAAGCAAGAGGTTTTAATGTTCTGATGCACATGGGGTCATCTACACCCGAAGGAGAGGCGACCAAGAAGGGACAAAGCTTTGGGTTTTTATACCTTTTGGGAAGGATTACAAAAATAGTTCAGTCATTGGTGTGCATTCCTGGGGAAGGGGTTTTGCTTCAACAATCTGGAACTTTGGCCCTAGTTATTTGCTCAAGGGGTGCTTCTTACCTCTTAGACAGTTGTGTACTCAGGAGGTTCTTAACTCAGGGGCTGGAATTCCTAGTAACAGCACTGCGGAGGGGCTGGTGGTGAAACAATGCAATGATAAGATCATTGACAGGTGAGGGCTTTGGAATTTGACAAACTTCTCATCTCAAAAGGAGGCTTGAGTCCAAAGTCTACCTTTTCATTTCTTTTCACAGCATATGCACAGGATGGGCCACAACTGTCTGTAACTCCAGTTACAGGGTATTGAAGCCATGTTCTAGTTCAGCAGCACCAAATAAGTACATGGTGCACAGACTTATTTGCATGAAAAACACCAATGGGAATAAAAATAATGTTTTAATTAGAGGAAACTATGCTCCATCAAACTAGAAATCCTAAACTAAACTGATAAAACATAGAAGTATATGATCTTTGAAAATACAAAGTAAATAATCTAAATAGATTCATAATAACCAAGGGGAAAGAAGCAGTAATTAAAAATAACACAACTAAAAAATCAGATTGGTACATCACAGAATTCTATCAGTCCTTCAAAGAAAAGCTAACTACAGTGTTCCATAAATTATTCCATAGCAAAGGAAGAAACACTTTCAAATTATTTTAAGAATTCATATTATCTTGGTACCAAAACTAGACAAAGATCTAACAATCAAAGCAAACAAAATATAAAATAAGTGATAAATATTTCAAACAAAAATAAATTCAAAAATTCTTAATGTATAACTTGAAAAACAAATTCAAGAACATATCAAAATGATTACCTACTGTGAACAAATGAGTTTAATGCAGTTGCAGTGATAGTTCAATCCAGGAATGTCAGTAAATCTAATACAGGAAATGAACAGAATTAAGGACCAAAACTACAGGATCACTTCATTAGATGTAGAAAAGACTTTTGACAAAATAAAATGTATTTTCATTAGAAATGACTTACAGCATCAATCTAGAAACAATCATTCTGAAGAAGACACCTCAGACATGGGAAGACAAACATAAATGTGTTTTCTTTTGTATGGGGATGTTATATTGAATCTTCAGACATATGTGTTTCATTTAGATTATTCATAGATGTTGAGGATTTGGTAAAGGGTTTGAGGGTTGTGTTCCAGGGGAAGAACCTATAAAGAGATATTTAAATTAGGATGGGAGATGAGATGAAGAGCAAGGTAAGGTAGGGAATATGGGAGGAAAAGCTAATACTAGCAACCTAAAGTTTTAGAAGCTTCTTAAAATACATAATATACATATGTAAGGTGAAGATGAATGAAGTTAATGGTTTAGCACTGAAGGCATTGGAAAACATTCTAGAGAAAATGGGAGTTATTCTGTGTAATCATGTATGAAATTCAGAAATAAACCATATTTCATTTATAATCCTCCAATTTTTAAATTTTAATTCAGTGAATATATACCTTTCTTAACTCCTCAGTTTACACTGAGTTCTCAGAATTGCTTTGCTCAAATTAATAGTACTAATAAATACATATATGCATAATCATAAGCAAGTTTATGCATATTAAATAATTTCTCCAGAGAGTTGTTTCAGGCCTCTAAACCCCATAAGCTAGGAGCTGATGATTGGAGGTAGTTTAAAGCCAGCCTGATATGCATAATGAGTTCCAAGGCAGCATGAAATACAGTCTCAGAAAAGTTAAAGAAAAAAAGAAAATATGAGCTATTTTGAAATCACTATATTTTTGTATTTTCAAATCAAATTATCAATATATGTCATTATAATAAAATAAAAGCTATTGAGAAAAATACATCAAATCTATTGATAAAAAGGGAATTTTATTCAGCGTAAATATCCTAAATACTTTTCAGAAATCAAAATGTCTACTGAAATGAAAACATTCTTAAATGTTTTTAAAATATTAAGGCTGGTTCACATTGCTTTATTGTAATAATTAAAACTAATGACAACAAGTACTGACTCAAATAATCATTTGAATAAACATTTGTGCCTTAGTATTATTCCTAATTGCTTAAGATTTCTACTTATTATACAATTTTTAATCTTGGATAAATGGTAGCATGACTAACATTAGCATTTGAGGAATGCAACATATTAAGAAATCAGACATACATTTTTCTAGTTGAAGTTGTGGCTCAGTGGTAGAGAAAATAGCATGGCCTCATAAGTGTTGTTGTCATTTAAAAAAAAATCCACTATCTATTTCACCACATTCTAGGAATAAGTAAAAACTAGCATGCCACTCATTTGTACAGAATGATGTAAAAATTGTAGGTAATGTTTATGCAATACAGCACAATACTTCATTTTACCTTGAAAATTCTATTTGAATTATGTTTATTTATTTCTCTCTGTAATTACAGCACAAATTCTCCACTGCTCTTCATGAATCCTTTGATGGAAATTACATGCAAACAGTGGATCATTTAATGTGATTAGATTTATTTCAAAAATGTAATCCATCTCATTAAAAAGGATATCTTAAAAATAATTTTTTAAATTTTATTTTTTATTTCTTCAAGTTACATCTCAATCACAATCCCCTCCCTACTCCCCCCTCCAGCCCCACCCTTCCACCCACTTCCCTTTCAACCCCCCCCATCCTCTACCCTTTTGTTTTTTAGTTTAAGGTATTTCTTTTTCCCCCCAACAGCTCTTCCTTTCAGTCCAACAAATGGTTCTTTCTCTTATAACTATAAATACAATACAAAACCACAGAAATAAATAGGCCACAATTATGAGAGTTATATGGCTTATAATGCATTCCCAATGTCCAGTCCATATGTATTTGGCACCTGACTTTAACATTCTATTATCTAACCATCTCTATGAGCTTAAAGTTCTATATCTAACTCAGCTTTCATACTAACTTGCCTCACAATTTTAAAAACATCTTCTTAGATCCAGAACACCCTCTTCATTCCTAAACAACTCAAAATTTAACTATGAGACTCTAGCTATCTATTCTTCAGCCACCTCAGAGACATGAGAGGGATAATTTAAATATCCTTGTTACTCCAACGAGTTCTAATAGAGAGAGAAACAACTTTACAAAAAGCAATCTTTATTGCACAATAAAACATGATGGCTATAAAGTCTTGAAAAGATATACAATATTCAGAAAATTATGTCCATATGGCAAGTTGGTGGGTGACTCACAGCCCATAATACTACTTATTTTCCATGGCTAAGCAACTAGCCAAATGTGTAAATATAATTAGCTACAAGCTTCATCTGTGGAAGGGTGTTTCGAAAATGAATCTGGTTCATAGAGAATAGCAGGTTCATTAACTCATTGGGACCCTTTGGGTACCATTTAAAAGGCATTTGCTCTCCTTAATATAACTTTCAATCCTACTCTGGTGGCTGCTCTTGGGCACTAATTTACTTACAAGACACCTAGCACTAGGTGGGAAAAAAGGAAGGATTCTTCTATAATGTGAATTTATCCATCATTCCAAGAAATCTTTCATAAATAATTTTCTCTCTTTTTTTCTTAGAAACATCTGCATATGGAATACAGATTACATTAATGAATAGCTATTAAATACTTTGAGAGTATTTTGTGCATTGTTATAATTAAGGTAAAACAGATTTGTCTTGTTGGTATAAATCTCAGGTATCTAAAAAAGATTACTTCCTATTTATTATTTATCTTCAAAACAAAACTACATCTCTTAGACCTTACAATTTATTTAAAAATATATTGAAGTCAAACAGGAAATACATACTGTACTATTACTAAATAAATATTCTGAAGTTATACAGAAAGAAAAATGAAGATGTTAGAGCTGACTTGGCCAGTCAGATGCAATTTTTTTGCTATTTAAAATGCAAAGAAGATAATATAAAAGCTGCTTAAATGCTTGCCATTGGTACTGTTCTTTTTTAAAATGTTTATTTATTACTTCAAGTTACATATCTATCACAATCCCCTCTCTCCACTCCTCCCAGTCCCACCATCCCACCCTCACCTCTTATTCTCACCTAACCTACTCCTCCAGTTTGGGGTGCCCCTACATATTGGTCCTTTTAGAAATAATTAATTAAATTGCTTAACAGTATTTATATTATTGTTAATTGATTGGGAGGTCATTAATCCTTAACCCACCATTATAAATGAACACACAGACACTACATGGATTTTAACAAGCCTTGGCCTGTATTGAGCAATCTTGGCCTATCCAAGCTAGCTATTAATTCTATTACCCAAATATGACCCCATACATACATACATCCCCTTGAACTGCCATTCTCCATGCTATGCCAATGTTCCAGGTCACAGTGCAATGAGGTTCTTTTTTTCTAACCAATGGTGTTTGTCTTCCTTCTTCCTGCTCCTGGCTGGAATGCATTAATCCTCTGTGTAAAGCAGGGTTCCTGTTCCTTTCTCTCAGAAAGTCCCAAATACCTATACTCTTTCTGCCCAGCTAATTGGCCATCAGCAACTTTTATTAACCAATCAAGAGAATGGGCGGTAACCAGTTCTCATCATTGAAATGAGCCTATCAGAAGCAATGTTATTAGACTTTCCATAACAGGTCCTCCTCAGTTCAGCAGTCATATGAGGGCTAAGAGATATCTCTTGCACTGGGGTCCAACATGGCAGCTCCACTAAGGCAAATGTACTACTAATAGGTAACAAAGTCTGTGTACCTGTTTCTTTTGGTGTGTTGGTTGTAGAATAGTTATCCTGTACTACATGGCAAAAATCCAATTATAAGTGAGTAGATGTCATGTGCTTCTTTCTGAGTATGGGATAGCTCACTCACTGAGAATTCACAAAGGAGGAATCTGTAATGGCCAAGAGACACTTTAAGAAATGCTCAACATCCTTAATCATCAGAGAATGCAACTCAAGATGACTCTGCTATTCCATCTCATACATGTCAGAATGGCTAAGATCAAAAACTCAAATGACAGTACATGCTGGTAAGGCTGTGGAGAAAGGGAACACTCATCCATTGCTGGTGAGAGTGCAAACATGTACTAGCACAATGGAAATCAGTCTGGTGATATCTTAGAAAACTTGGAATAGCTGTACCTCAAGATCCAGCTATACCATTTCTGGGTATACATACAAATGGTTCCTCACCAAACCACAGAGACATCTCCTCATCTATGTTCATACCAGCTTTATTTGTAAAAAGTAGAAACCAGAAACAACCCTGAAACTGAAATTTAATTATCATTTCTATTTTTCAATAAGTATAAACAGTAAGATTAGACTGGTGGAGGAGCTGGCAACCTGTCAGGATATCACCCAGAAGCCTGACCCACCTTAACTGGCAGCCTATTTGTCCTGGGAAAAAAGCATTGGACCAAGGATGGCCTACACCACCTGTAATGTAAACTCTGTTAACTAATATAAATTGTTATATTAGGATGGTAGAATTGCTGGTGGCTTGGCAGGAGATTTACTGGAGCTTGGTGGGAGGCTGATGGCCTATAAGCCTACATGGTCCTTTCCCCAATAATTAAATACACCAAGACATTTTAATGTTTTACCACTTAGCCCTTATCTGTACAGACTCTCAGTTTACTGATCTAAATTAACCTGGACCACCTAATCCCAAACGGCCATGTGGCCCATTGTTACCTTCCAGATTTCTCAAACACATCTGTCTATCTGCTTCTGTGTCTCCTGGCAAAATAAGCAAATCTTCTGTGTAAAGTATAGGGTTACTCTTCTGAACTCAGGAAGTCCCACCTTCCTTTACTCTCTGCCCAGATAATTGGCCATCAGTGATTTTTATCAACCAATCCAAGAAAATGCCTCAGAAGGAGCAAAAAACAGATCGCAGCATTGAAATTAGCCTATCAGAAGCAATGTTATTAAACCTACCCCAATACAACCCAGATGTCCCTCAACTAAAGAAAAGATTAAAAAAAAAAAACTGTGGTACATTTACACAATGGAATACTACTCAGCCATCAGAAACAAGGAAATTATGCAATTTGCTGCCAAATGGAGGGAACTGTTCTCCTTTTTTTTTTTTTAATCAGAAAAAGGAACTATTAGAACAATGATGATACTATACTTTGTATTTTAAACTTTTATTTTATTTTTGAAATATGTGAAAGGAAATTACATTTTATAACCAAAGGTAGAAGCATCATATTTTAGTTATATTTATTTGAATACATTGGCACTTGAATTATATAAATGTTTATTATTATTATTATTATTATTATTATTATTATTATTATGAGTGTATGTAGGTGTCTGTATGAATGTGCACAAGTGCAGGAGCCAGCACAGCTCAGAAGCTGGTATCAGATTCCATGTTGCTGAGTTACTCTTATTTGGATCTATTTGACATGAGTTCTGGGACTCAAACTCCCTCTCCTGCAGTGAAAGTACATGCTCTTAACTAGTGAGTCATCTCTTTAGCCTGATCACCTGAAACTAAAATTTGAGGTTTCTGATTTATATATGATTTAAGATTTTTAACAATACTATATCATTAATACTTTTTTGTGTTTTTTAATTTATTTTTTATTTCTTCAAGTTACATCTCAATCACAATCCCCTCCCACCTCCCCCTCCAGTCCCACCCTCCCACACTCTTCCCTCTCAACCCCCATCCTCTTCCCTTTTTTTAAGTTTAAGGTATATCTTTTTCCTCCCAACAGCTCCCCGTTTCAATCCAACAAATGGTTCTTTCTCTCATAACAATAAATACAATACAAAATAACAGAAATAAATAGGCCCCAATTATGAGAGTTATATGGCTTAGCATACATTCCCAATGTCCTGTCCATATGTATTTGGCACTTGACTTTAACATTCCACTATCTAACCATGTCCATGAGTTTAAAGTTCTATATCTACCTCAGCATTCATACTAATTTGTATCACAATTTTCAAAACATCTTCTTAGATCCACAACACCCTCTTGATTCCTAAACAACTCAAATTTTAACTATGAGACTCTAGCTATCTGTTCTTCAACCACCTCAGAGACCTGAGAGGGATAAATATATCTGATTATATAGGAAGTGCAGGGCCCCCAGCTTCCAAAACTAAGAAATGACACACCAGTGGCTGCCTGAACAGTTCCCATTTTCTCTCTATACATTACAGCATCAGTCTTCAGCCATTTGGCCTCGTTTCTCTGACATACATTGATTGTAAAGCAGGAATTATGAAGGACTTGCCTACCCTGTCTTGGCAGAGCTAGGCTGTCGACTTACCTGCTTCCAAATTTTGTCCTTTTTGGATAGCATTCTGTCTACAGTTGAAGCAAGGGGTTTTTCTTGCCAACAGATAGGCTTGCCACTAATTCATCATCTCCCACTGGAGATTCTTCGATCATTAATACTTTTATATGGTTTATTTTTGTTCTATATTGGCCTCAACCATGATTGACCATCACTCTATTATTGTAATGCATTCGTTATCATGCTATTATATTTTTAAATTCCTTAAACTTTTATATATTTTATTTTAGGTGTGTGTTTTGCTTGTATGTATGTATGTATGTATGTATGTATGTATGTATGTATGTATGTATGTATATAAAAGATGCGTACTATCATCAGAGGTCCAAAGAGGGCAAAAGATCCTAACAAACTGAATTTACAATTAATTGCAAGGTTCCATGTTGGTGCTGGGAACAGATGTTGAGTCCTCTGTGAGAGCAACAGCTGCTCTTAACCTTGAATCCATTTCCAATCCCCTTAAATTTCATAACAAATGTACTGTCTCTACAATTTTCAGTATTCATTTCTCAGTGTTTCAAGATAACATAAATCACTGATTTTGTGTCTTTTGACTTCTTGTGTTTCATTTCTTTCATGTTTTAGAGAAGTCTCTGCAGCTAAGCTTGTCTTTGTTGGGTGTTTTTTTTTTTTGCCACAGTGGATCAAAGGTTTTAAATTAATTTTACTCTTTGTTATTAGTGTTTACTCACAAACATTCTATGAACACATTTCAGCTCATAAATGCCTCTGCATGGAATGTCCAAATCACTACATATTGAGAGAAACATTTTTAGAAATAAAATAACAACAGTAACATTAATAATATAAAGCTTGAATCAGACTCTACTCTTGCCCTATTATGGGTTTAAACTTTGAAAATTCAGTATCTGAGGTCCAAGTTGGTTAAAATACTTAAACATAATTAAATTTTTACAATATAATCAGAGGGAGTGGCCCTCAATTATTACTTTTTTCTTCTATCTTCCTTATTTATATGCTATTTCTGACTTTCTATATAAAGTATTACTTGAGCAGTGATTGGTGTGTGTATGTGTGGGTGAGGAATATGCTTATATTGAAATTTGCACTGACAAATTCTCTTCATCAAAAGATTGTTATCCTTGGGATTTTTGAGGCTGGAAGGTAATGAAAAACATTGGTATATGCACATTGCAAGACATCTACCTATCCTCTGAAGGAACTCAGTAATAATCTTCTATTCAGTTATGATAATTTTGTTGTCATTCTTTGTTTTAGAGAATGGTTTATGATATTGTCTCTGATAGACCCTTACTGTTTATAGCATTGTACACATCACATATAACTCAGGTTATATGTATTGACTTCAATTCAAAGTTATTCTTTCACTAAATTTGACCCTTCCTACTGATCATTTTATGAACAGATATTTTTATTTTATTTCATCTGAAACTTTTAAAACATTTATTTATTTACTCAAGTTACATCTCGATCATAGCACCCTCCTTCCTCCCCTCCCAATCCCACTCTCCTACCTTCTTCTCCTCTCCCTTCTCTCCTTCTCTTTCAGTGGGGATGAGTCTACATATTTCAAGCTTTCTCAGTTTATTGGTAATACAAGAGCCAAGGGCTTCCAATTGCACTAAGACCCAGCTAGGATAAGGTGTTCCCCTATGAGGCAACTGAGTATATGACAGATACTGTCACCACTACCACCATTTGCTGAGGGATCTACATGAAGGCCAAGTTGCCTAATATCTATATATGTATGGAGAGTGGCTAGGTCTGACATGTAGATGTTTTTTTCCCCTTTTTTGGTTAGTATTTCACTCTCTGTAAGCATCTAGGGGCTTAGATTGGTTGGTTCTGTTGATCTTCAGGTGGAATTTTTGTCCCCTCTGGATGGTCCTCATATATACTACCACCAGAACTCCACCTAATGTTTGGCTATGTATCTCAGCATTTCTTTTGATCTGCTGCTGGATGGAGTTTCTCATAGGATAGTTATGCTAGATTACTGTTCTTTTGTGTCTGTGAGTTGTTATATGGCTAAAATCCAGATATAAGTGAGTCCATGCCATGTGTATCTTTCCAGGTATGGGTTAGTTCACTCAGGATGAGGTTTTCTAGTTCCCTCCATTTGATTACAAATTGCATGATTCCCTAATTTCTGATAGCCGAATTGTATTCCACTGAGGTGTAAATGTACCAGCTTTGTTCTTTTTTATTTTTATTTTTTTGGAAATCCATTCTTTGGTTGAAGGACATCTGTGTTGTCTCTACTTTACAGCTATTATGATTGAAGTTGCTGTGAACATAGTTGAGTCAATGTCCTTGTGGCTTGGTGAAGAATATTTTGGCTATATGCCCAGGAGTGGTATGTCTGGGTCTTATGGTAGAACTATTCCCTTTTTTTTTTTTTTTTTTTTTGAGATATCACCCGATTGATTTCCAAAGTTGTTGTAAAAGTTCTCAATCCCACCAACAAAGGAGGAGTGTTCCCCTTTTTCCACATCCTTGCCAGCATGTGCTGTCACTTGAGTTTTTGATCTTAGCCAATATGATTGGTGTGAGATGGAATCTTAGAGTTATTTTGAGTTGCATTTCTCTAATGACCAAAGATGCTGAGCATTTCTGAACGTGTCTCTAGGCCATTAGAAATTCCCTTTTATTGAATTCTCGGTTTAGCTCTCTACCCTATCTTTTTTGTTGCATTAGTTGATTTCTTGCTGTTTAATTTCTTGAGTTCTTTCTATATTTTGGATATTAGCCCTCTGTCAGATCTGGGATTGGTGAAGACCCTTTCCCAATGTGTAGGCTGCTGTTCTGTTCTAATGACAGTGTCCTTTGCCTTAAAGAAGCTTTTCAGTTTCATGAGGTCCCATTTATTAATTGTTGATCTTAGTGACTGAGCTATTGGTATTCTGTTCAGGAAGTTGTCACCTTTGCCAATGAGTTTGAGGCTTTTCCTTACTCTCTTTTCTATTATGTTTAGTGTATCTATTTTTATGTTGAGGTCTTTGATCCACTTGGACTTAAATTTTGTTCATGGTGATGAATATGGGTCTATTTGCATTCTTCTACATGTTGACATCTGGTTAGATGAGCACCATTTGTTGAAGATATTTTCCCTTTTTCCATTGTTCAGTTTTGGCTTCTTTGACAAAAATTAAGTTACCATAGGTGTGTGGATTTATTTTTGGGTTTTCAATTCTATTCCACATCTTGAAGTCAGAATGGGGTGATACCTCAAGATGTTCTTCAGAAATGTTTACGTTTCTTCCATAGCCTCTTTTATGTTTTTCAGTAACACTAAATACATATTGATCTTTTGTTGCATCAAAGATGAATCTTTGATTTATTATTTTCACTTAAAAATGTAACTGACCTTTAAATAGAGATCTAAGGAGGGTAGATTTTTGAAAGTCTTTGTGAACTATTTCCTTTTAAATATGATACTGGCTACTGTAACACACACACACACACACACACACACACACACACACACACGTGCACACGCTCGTGTGTGCACGCAAGCGATTTCCAGAAAGAAGAGTTTACTCTAGAAACACTTTCTTTCCACTGTAATAGAAAATGCATAAAATATAAGCTACTTTAAAATCAACCTTATTTAGGTGTATAGAGATATCCCAGAAGATAATATCACTTGCTCTAGACTGTGTACACTGTGGTCTGCAGTTCATGTCCCAGAACCCAAGTGAACAGCAACTGGCTCTTCTACAGAACATAACAACCTCAGCCTCTAGATAAGCAGCTCATGGGAATCACTGGAGTTGCTGACTTTCCAGCCTTACTAACAATATCCATGTTTCAGGTTTTATGGGAGAATTCTTCCTCAACATCTTAGACAGTGAGTGCTAGAGAAGGGTACCTATTAATTTTCACTGACCTCTTATGGATAGCTGTGTGTATATTAGAAGAGCTGTCTGAGAGATCACTTTTCTGTAGCTTGGTGATGGTTGACTTACTTGGCTCCTTGTTTTTATTGTATTCTAGGTTATTGAGTTTTCTAGAAATAGGGGGAATTATATTCATGTAACTTGATTGTTGCTACCTATTGCTACCTGTACACAAAAGATCAGACTGTTTTGCCTTTTTTTGCTTCATTGCATGGATACTGAAACAAACTTCCTTGTACTAAACATAACCTATTTGCTGGACTTATAAAAAGGAGCTTCAAAATAAAGTCAGGACTGTAGTAGTGACTGATGGTCCTCCTGACCTCAGCTTTTATTTCTTAACTATTCGTAATCTTTCATGGCCCCAGTCAATGTCCCAAGGTCCTATTGGCAGGCTCAGGGACCTCCACACCTGTGGGGACTTTTGCACCACATGGGCATATATTCGCAAAGGCATTACCAAGTAAATAAATACATAAATAAACAAGCAAACAAATAATCCAGCACACAAAACATTCATACATAAAACAAATAGAGTTTTAAACATTGTTTTGTTAAATTTATCTAAAAATAATATGCTAGGAAAGTGAATGAAGGAGAAACAACTCATTGTTACGGGACTATTCAAAATAGTTTAGTAAAACTAATCATTAGCTGCAATATATATTTCTACTGATTAACAGTATTGGTATATTTTAAAATATTGAGTACTGTAGGTTACATGAGGTTCTTTATCTATGTGGAAGATTTGAGCAGTGTTTTATGTGCAGGGGTGAGCTGATCACTTGATTACTGTAAGCAGCTGAAACAGCGGAGTTATTCTTGGGGAGATATTTTTAATAACATAATAGTAGATAATCTTTTAATAGTCTGCCATATGTGTCTTCCTTTCCATTTCATCCTGTGACCTCTAGGTAGATAAACCAGCTTTGTCTCCCTGTTCCTTTCTCTTTTTCCCAATTTCTCTCTCCTCCCTGCTTTCTCCTTTTCTATCTCTTCCTTCCCATTTCCCTTCTTTCTTAGTTTTCTCAACAAACTAACAAATTATTTTCATTCTTGTAGCTTCATTATAGGTTCTATTTTTGGTTGTGTTTCAATTACCATAAATTTTATGAATTCATGAAAAATGCAAATAAAAACCACAATGTGAATAACTTTTGTTCACTTACATTGACTACAATCAAAAGAAACAAACAGTAACCAATGGTAAAAAGTACATAGAAAAGGGGAAACCACTGACAATTTTACTGATGATATAAATGAATGCAATTGCTATGTGAGGAAATAAAGAAGTTCCAAGAAAGCTAACCCTAATGTACCACATCCTCCATCAATTCATTGACCAATACATATTCAAAAAAAATAAAATAGGTTGTCATAGAGATGGCTGAATTCTAAAATTTATTGCAACATTAATCCTAGTAGCCACAACATAGAAGCAAACTGTCCCCTTCAATGTGTGCATAGATTTAAAGGGGTAAATATACACAAGAGGACACTATTCAAATGTAACAATGAGAGGAACCTATTCAACCTATTACACTATTCAGAGATTTGATAAATACTTACGAACCCGTTCATATGTAAAGTCAGAAAACTTGATCTTGTTGAAGTTCATTGAATTGTGATGGGTGGTGAAGTTGGAAAGCCAAGATATTGACTGATTTAGTAAGCTTCTGTAGGTATGATAGGATAAGGAGAATAACTTCTGCTATTCTGTGGTATAATACCACAGCCATAATTAACAATAGTATATACTTAAAAGAAAAAGAAATTTGAATGCAATGATAAAATGTGAGATGATAGATATGATACTATATGATACAATATGGTATGATATGATATATGATATGATATGATATCATATGCTAAAAAATATGTTTTGGTAATTACACAGTATGTGCATTTATATAACATCTGCTTCAAAAATGTAAATATCTGATTATCTATTATAATTTGAATATGTACTGTTCATTTCAAAATACTCATGGGTTTCCATGGAGGGCATATTGAAAGGTGGTTAGCTATTGAAAACCTAATGTGTTATTTGGAAGTTTAGTTATTCTAGTATGTCACACTAACACAAAATACATGCCTTTGAAAAGTAAATCTTGTACCCCTATTCTTCCTCATATATTGCTTCTCAGATGACCTGAAGTAAACTGCATTTTCTAACCTAAAATTTCCTAAGTGAACAAGAATGTTTTATTTTACAGAATTAAAAATTATATTTGGTTTGATCTTAAGAGGAAAGACTAAAATAGGCTTTAATGTCATATCAGTTTGGTCTCCTAACATTAGCATTTTAATTCCATAAAACTATAAACATGATTAGGAAATCTAAATTGCAGTTCATATTCTGTTTCAAAATATATAAATTATTTTCATAATTCTGGAAATAAAACCTGTTTATATGTAATCTAATTAGCATCCTAATGAAATTTGGGGTCTATGTAAATATAATGTCACATTGTATTAATGTGTGAGTCTTTAGCTCTCTCCACAATGCATGCAATGTATAATTTGTCAGTTCAATCACTAGTTCCTTACTAATGAAATAGAAAATATTGCTGCATAAGGAAATGATTCAGGTGAGATTCGTAAAGCTTTAGTCATTGAGGTTATATGTGGAAATTTTTCTTTCAAAATCATTTCTGTCTCATGGTCTTTGAAGTTACAATTTTTTAGTATCAATGAAACATAGATAGTGTTCTGTAGAAGATAAAACAAAAGAAATCTAGTGTGACAGAAAGATTATTACTAGAATCAGCCAAAAATTGTTAGGATTAGAGGCAGAGAAGAGATACTACCAGGAATTTGTACACATTTAATAAAGCTAAAATGATTTATCTGATAAGATACTTAAAATTAGACATATCTAATATTTAACTTAAAGAAAATCAACCAGAGAATAAAGCTGTATTGAACTGGAGAACTGGCCTAATTTAGTCATAGTTCACATAAATTATGGACCCAGTGTTAGTTGTGTTTTATATTGTAATCAAGTAAAATGTATTGTTATTAGAAGGTATTACATGTGGACATAAATTAAATGAAAAGTTTAGAATGATTAAAGCTTAAAT
This sequence comes from Lophiomys imhausi, assembly GCA_907164525.1. Lineage (NCBI taxonomy): Eukaryota > Metazoa > Chordata > Mammalia > Rodentia > Muridae > Lophiomys > Lophiomys imhausi. The sequence goes on from CAJQZJ010004752.1 coordinate 10,274,651, forward strand.
TATTCCTTTTATAAAAGAGATGTGAGAACACACTCAATAAGGGACTGTAGTTACTAAGTGAGATGTTATCTGCCTGCAATATGGAAGAGGGGTCTCCCTAGAGACTCACCATGATGGATCCTTGAATTTTGAGAAACAAATATGCATTTGTTATAAGCCATCCCACCTACCATATATTGTTACAAACGATCCAATGTTTTGTTATAACCCAGTCCATTTATAGTGTTTTGATAAAAGTTGATCCATCTACAATATTTTATTACAAAAAATCTTATCCACATTGTTTGATATAATCCATCTTATCTACAGTATTTGCTAAGAAACTTGATTTACTGTGTTTTCTTATGAGCAATGCCATCTTTAGAGTTTTATGATCCCACTTACAGTGTCAATTATAAATGATCCCATCTGTAGTGTTCTGTGATATTGTCTGGAAATATGACACCCACTTTTGATTAAACCACAACATAAATTCATACACTATTATTTTTAAGAAAACACCAAGAGAGTGAATAACTGTGAAAATTGATAATTCAAGTTATATTTCAGTAGATATAGTCTAAACAAAATTGATATAGATAAGGAAAGGTAGGGAGAAAACTACATGCAAGAGTATTAATATACACACATTTTATTTCATGTATGACTTCATGACAAAATTTGAAGACAGCTCAGAATTAAATGTTAAACTTTTTGATAAAAGCATTATATATAATAACTTGGGTGATAGATTATAACTTGTAACTTTGTACCAAAAGGACAAGTAGAAAAATTTGATAATGATTTTAGTATTTGCTGATTCTTTTATGAAGAATTTGTCAAGAAAGGGGTGTATTTAGGAAAGTAACAACATTTGAAAATACTGTTGATAGAGAATACAGCTTGTAAAATCCCTGCAATACTAACTTACAACTGTCATTCCTTTTAAATCTTAAGAGGCAGCATGCTGAAACTCAATAATAAACTGAGAGGGGCTGATTGAAGTATTTTAAGGATTCATCTGTTATACTTATGTCATTTTCTAATTATGATTTTCAGAATATTCCTCATTATTTGGGTAGCTCTATATAATTTCAGCTCTGATAAAGGCGCCAAAGAAGAGAAAGTAAGATTATACTCCTTTTTGAGGTTTGATTTGTGCATACATAAAAACAAAGACAGTGACATGAAAACCATCAGAATAATGTGTTATTCCTACTTTACTAGAAATTAAAGTAACAAGAGAAAATATAGTATGATAGGATGAACATGGGTGTGCTTACTAGAGCGTGGAGATTATAAGAAGTAAGCATATTGAACTTGAGATGGGGTGCTTACACAACTATAAATATGAGAACCTGAATTCAAATTCTCAGCATCCACATAAAAACCAGGCACAGAGCAGACACACCTGATGGTGGAGATGTGTGAGGTGTGACAGGGAGATCCTGTGAACTAGGTGGCCAGACTGAAACAGTGAGTTTCTGGTTCAGTAGAAGACCCTTGAATAATGCATAGAGTGACAGAAGTGGACACTTGCTGTACTCCTTTGCGTACCATATGCATGTACTGTCATGTGCACATCAAATTCTCTCTGCTACTTTTAACACAAGAAACACATAAGAAATCAAAGAAGCATTATAGAACGTGTAGTCAAATGCATAATTTGGTATATTATCACATTATTAAAGTTATAAAAGCAGATATTGTGATAATCTTTAAAAGCAAATGTAGTTTGACGACATCTATTTTAAGGGAAACAGAGGAGATTCTAAATAATTTTCATGACATGAAATATAGTGAAATAACTGAGAGCTACCTCAAACATACACAAAAGTTTATGAAACAAGAGCATGGCACTATAAACTGAATGTTAATTTTATGTCATATATCACAGTAATCAGTACAAACTATAGCAAATAGAACTATCAATATTCTACAGAACAGATATTGTTATGTCTTAAATTGCTCTGTCTATTCTGCCCATAGACTGCCAGTGTTGGTGAATAGAACAAAATAGTTCTATGATATTTTGATAGCAAAAGTCCTCATTTAAATATCACGTAAAACATCTTCATCTTACAATATGGTAGAGCTAGTAATAGAAATCACTAAAAAGATATATTCTCTGGCTTGAGATGATGATGGTGTTCTCTCCACTTATCTTGATGTCACGATTAGCAAGTGTCCAAATGGAACATGTATCTGTTTTAAGAGCAATAAGGGAATGAGATACGTGTTTAATGGTCAATAGTATGTGACCTGGTGACGCATGCCATTATTCCCAGTACTCAGAAGGCAGAGACAAGCAGATATTTGTGTGTGTGTGTGTGTGTGTGTGTGTGTGCATTTGTGTGCATGTGTGTACATGTGTATAGATGTGTATACATGTGTGTGTTAGGGCAGGTACTACAGGTACTATAGAAGGCCACAGATGTCAGATATCATAGAACTGGAACTGCAAAGGGTTACATGCCACCCAATTTTAGTACTGGAAATCAAATTTAGGTCTTCCAGAGGAATAGCAAGTGCTCTTGTCCAAAGATCCCACACTCCAGGCCTGCTAGGAGTGATTTTAATAACTCCTTTTTTTATCTTCTTATATAATCTAGGTAGACATGACTTGTTTGTGTCAATGAAAGACAAGAAAAATATCTCATTTTGCTCATTAACAAACATAAAGTAAAGAATCATTTGCTTGAGATTTTTTAGTTTTCATGAGATTGTGGTGCCTTGATGGGTTTAAACATTATTAATGTGCATATGTGTTATACCTATAGCAAATATGGTATTCACAATCTGAATTTTGATCTTTTCCCTATGTCAGGGATATGTGGTATTATATGCTCATAACACAATACAATGATAATAAGTATCAGATCCCAATTGGCTATGTGATCATAAATAGGAACAGCTAATGTTCTACAATGTCTGATGTTTTTAAGATATGATGTTTCCTTATATTAAATGGATTAAACAAATTTCCAACTAATGATTGATATTTCATGATGTAATCTTGTCTTAAGATGAGTGAAGATTTTTAGATACCATGTTCCAGAATGCATTTTTTTCTGGTTCTTAGGTACTGAAGTATTTTTTTTAATCAAAACTGCAATGTAGAATATGTGACAATAACATAATAATCTTATTCACTAGAAAGATATAATTTGTCAATTTGATATATGCCACAGTGCATATGAGGAAGTCCCTGCATGACTTGTGGAGGTTACTTGTTTCTACTATGTTGGACCAGTGATTGAACTTAGGAAGTATAGCCTGATTGCAAGTGCCCTCACCTACTGCAGCATCTCCCTGTCCCACCGCAACATCTCCCAGTCTCACAGCCTCATTTCCCTACCCAAGTCTTCTACAAGCTTTGTAAATGATTCAATGTCCTGGGAAAATTTAACTCTGTGAGATTCAATTCATAATTTTACATATGTGGATAGTGGGTGACAAATTCAGTCTTACAAATGTCCCTGACCTTTGTTGCAGATGTTACTGAGTCTTGAAAATAATTTCTTACTTCTCAATTTGGTCTTATTAATTTCCTAAGCAGAAGGAGAACATTTATTCTAGGACTTTATCATGAGTGCATTAGTTTATGCCTCATGAGCTATTAAGTTGCCATTTTAGTTACTGACAACAGGAAACTTTTGTGACTCCCTGTAAGTTCCAGATTGTCCCTAAACTTGTCTAGAGATATTTCTAAAATCCTGAGTATATTTTCCTCATTCATGCACTAATCAATATTTAATTGAATCCTTGATGGAGTTATCTGAAGATATCTGTAGTTCTTCATCTGAGCAGTTCTCTTTTATTTAGTTTCTCTGTGTAAATTCTGATCACTTTATTCTCTAGACTTTTATCTCTGTGTTCTTAATTAGGGACTACTTTTCATCTCTACTGGAGTTCCTATTGACTGAATCTCATGTCATAGCCTAGAGATACATCATGCAATAGACTGGATAAATAGTAGGATTTATTTTTTTGATATTTATGAGCACCACTATCCTTCAAGGCTGACACCCATTGTCCTAAGAGCAATTCATGCATATATTTTTATTAGTGTTTAGGTACTTCAGACAAGACAGTAAATCTTGGCCCTGCTAATGAATGTTAGTCAGAATTAAACTTCATTCCTGGGTTGTTGCTGTTGTTTTTTAAATCTTTCTGCCTTCTGGGATTGTTTGTTTTTTTTTGTTTTTATTTTGGGGGGGAGGATTGTTTATTTTTTGGAGACAGGAACTCATAAATGGATCCCATGCTGCCCTGATACTTGCCATATAGCCCAAGTTGGCCTCAAATTAATAACTAATGACTTTTCTTTTTTTCTGTAAAATTATATATATATATATATATGTCACATACTAGTTACAGCATTATTTAATTTTCTTAACTTCTAAAGAGCATTTCAAAAGGGCGTAGAAATGGCTCACAGTCTGTGATGGTTTTGCAGAAGACCAAAAGTTTAGTTTCCAGAAAAGATATTAGTTAGCTCACAAACAACTATAACTCCAACTCCAGGAGTGCCATACACTCTTGTGGTCTCTACAGTTACCCTCATACTAGGTACAGGCATAGGCACACACAGAGATATTTTAAAAATCATGAAAGAAAATATAACATTTCATAAATAATTTTCCAACAGTATGAATATACAAAAAATTCTATGCACTTAATTCTTCTAGGGAACTTCTGAGTATATATTTGTATAATTGTACCTGAACATAAATATGTCTATGTTTCTGTATTATGAACATATTTGTACGTGTCATGTAACAGCAAAATAAATCGATATACTTGCAAGAGAGAAAAACTAAGTAGGTGTTTAAACAATTTCTAGATTACTTGGTGAGTTTAACTCATGTGCTTGCCAGAGAGATTTGACTTTCACCTTGAGGTCTCACAGCTATGAACAACAGAAAACCCAAGAAATGCTTCACTCAAGATTTGGTAACTGCATCTTTAAGAGTGCATGCAAGGCTACTATGTTCTTGAGACCCTTGTCTATGTAGAAGACACAGAATTCAGTTTCCACAAATTCTCAGCTCTCTCATCACTTATCAGTCTATCTAAAGCACAGGACTTTAAAATTTTGAGATTTCCTTAGTTATAAAAGTGGCACTGATTCCATGGAGACACAAAACTGTAAGCACAACTGAAAGGTGTACATTTAGCAGAGCTTTCCAAATACAGGATAGAAGACAGGATACTTCTGCAAAAATCTACAACCAGAACAACCCAGAATGGCTAACTAAGATGGTTCAGCCCCACAGACTGTTCCAGCCAGGACTTCAGTAAAACTCTGAAATTGAGCCTCTGACTACAAACTTCTTAGGACATCTAAATAGTTGAGCCTAAAAGGACTGAACATCAAATGTTACTATCAACTTGCTTAAACATTTTTCCGTTCTTATTTGGACCCCAAACAGGTTTCCTACATTCCAAACCAGCAGGAATTAATTTTAAAATGGCAATGTCCTATTTCCAGAAGGTTGGATGGGTGATTCCTCCTCCCCCCTTTGGTTATTTGATGGTTTATAGATGTGTGCTGTTTTTTAGAGGGATGCGTTACAAGTTGTTAGGTGGTCTTGTTAAATAGGTTTCGGAGGTTAGATGCAGGGATTTCACTCTTTTTCTTTTAGCTATCCTTTCTCTTCTATGTAGGGGGGAAAAGACTTGGAAAAATGGAATATAGATATGATAGAGGAATGAAAAAGAAAAAGGGATAGATTACTGAATATGCTCTTATATCTCTGTGTATTGATACAAAATTAAGGTTATGTTTGGCTACATTGGTATTGATCTTTGTATATGGATACAAAATTAAGATTATGTGGGTTTGGTGAAGATTTTTTCCTAATCTGTAGGTTGCCATTTTGTTCCAATGACAGTGTCTTTTGGCTTACAGAAGCTTTTCAGTTTCATGAGGTCCCATTTATTAATTGTTGTTCTTAGAGCCTGAGATGTTGGTGTTCTGTTCAGGAAGTTGTCACCTGTGCCAATGAGTTCGAGGGTTTCCCCACTTTCTCTTCTAATAAATTTAGGGTGTCAGGGCTTATGTTAAGGTCTTTGATCCACTTGGACTTAAGTTTTCTGCAAGGTGATAAATATGGGTCTAATTTCATTCTTTACATGAGGACATCCAGTTGAACCAGCACCATTTGTTGAAGATACTGTCCTTTTTCCATTGTATGGTTTTGGCTTCTTTGTCAAAAATTAAGTGACCATAGGTATGTGGGTTCATCTTTGGGTTTTCGGTTCTATTCCATTGATCCACTGGTCTGTTCCTATACTAGAACCATGCTGTTTTTATTACTAATGCTTTGTAGTACAGCTTAAAATCTGGGATGATTTATTTATTTATTTAATTGTTTATTTATTTGTTTGTTTGTTTGTTTATTTTTGTATAAGATTGATTTAGCTATTCTGATTTTTTGTTGTTGTTGTTGTTGTGTTGTTATTCCATATAAAGTTGAAATAACATCTAATAGAGGCCTAATATCCAAAATTTACAAAGAACTCAAGAAATTAAATGCCAAGAAACCAAATAATCCAATCAAAAAATGGGGAACAGCTAAACAGAGAATTCAAAAAGGAGGAATCTCTAATGGCTGAGAGACACTTGAAGAAATGCTCAGCATCCTTAATCATCAGAGAAATGTAATACAAGATGACTCTGAGATTCTATCTCACACCTGTTGAAATGGCTAAGATCAAAATCTCAAATGCCAGCACATGCTGATGAGGTTGTGGAGAAAGCGGAACACTCCTCCATTGCTGGTGGGAGTGCAAGTTGGTACAATCACTATGGAAATCAGTCCAGAGATATCTTAGAAAACTTGGAATAGCTCTTCCTCAAGACCCAGCCATACCACTTCTGGGTATACATCCAAATGATTCCTCACCAAACCACAAGGAAGTTTCCTCATCTATGTTCATAGCAGCCTTATTTGTAATAGCTAGAAACTGGAAACAATCCAGATGTCCCTCAACCAACGAATGGATTAAAAAAAAAAACAACAAAAAACAAAACTATGGTATATCTACATGATGGAATACTACTCAGCCATCAGAAACAACGAAATCATGCAATTTGTAGCCAAATGGTTGGAACTAGAGAAGCTCATTGTGAGTGAGCTAATATAGACTCAGAAGGATGCACATGGCATTTATTCACTTATAATCAGAATTAAGCCAGATAGTACAGGATAACTATAGTACAACTAATACACCAAAGGGAACAGAAACATGGACTTTATTACCTGTCAATGAGACCATTGACCCTAGTGGCCCTGCCTTGTAGGCCCCAGTGTATGAGGAGGCTCTTGGCCCTCATATGACTGCTGAACTTGGGTGGGGGACTGATATGTAGGAACACTCCACTCCGGAGGAGTGGGATGGAAGTGATAAGGGGTAGAGGGTGAGAAGGCTGGGCTGGGAGGGGTGGAAAGAAGGCACTGTTTTGGAAATGTAACCTGAAGTTACAAATATACTTTAAAAACAAATTTAATATTATATTTGGCTACATGAGTATTGATCTTTGTATAATGATACAAAATTAAGGTTAACCATTTTCAAGGTATTTTACCTAGGGAAGGCTTGAAAATGCAATGTGAAGTTTTGGCACATTGATAGCAACTGTTACAAACTGCTTAGGATAATTAAGAGGTGCCCACTAATAATCATTCAAACATGTCATTCCGTTAGATACTCTCATAGTTTATCACAGATATTTTCTAAGTTAACCACAAATCAAGTTGCTAAAAGACAAGCAACATTTGCTTATTGAGATAGATAGGTGGTCCTCAAAAATCTCAAGAGATTTGTAGAATTTGGCATTCAAAGAAGGTTTCTTAACTTAAGATTTTTTGATACAGCCCTCCTATTTTACTTCATGTAGAGGGTAAGCATTAAAGAATCTCCATTTGGAGATGGGTGCATTAGTGGCAAGCCTGTCACTGGACAACAAAAATCACTTGTTTGAACTGTAGACAGAATGATGCCCCCAAAGGACAAAACTTTAATTAGGAGAGTCAACAGCCTAGCTCTGCCAAGACAGAGTAGGCAAGTCCTTCATAATTCCTGCTGTACAATTAATCTCTGTCAGAGACACTGGGCCAAGAGGTTGAAGATAGTTGTTCTAATGTATGGAGCGAAATTGAGGACTGTCCAGGCAGAAAGTTGTCTGTTGTTTCTCAGTTTTTGAAGCTGCTCACTCTGCATTTTCTGCATCATCAGATATATTTATTCTTTTCAGGTCTCTGATGCGGTTGAAGACTACATAACTGTAGTCTCACAGCTAAATTTTATGTTGTTTAGGAATTAAAAGGATGTTCTAGATCTAAGAAGATGTTTTTAAGTTGGTAATCCAAGTTAGGAAGGAAATTGAGTTAGGTGTAGAACTTTAAATGCATTGAGACAGATAGAAAATAGAATATTAATATCAGTTGCCAAAATATATGAACTGGACATTGGGAATGTATGTTGTACCTTATAATTTTCATAATTGTGTCCTAGCTATTAAAAAAAGAATTATGAGTTCTGGGAGAAAGGGGAGAGGGTAGGAGGGTGGGGCTAAGAGGAGGGGTTGAGTGAGGGGACTGTGATAGAGATGGAACTTCAAGTAATAAACATTAAAAGAAGACAGGATGCTTGCATCATTACACATAATCATAATGCTGTCACTTCAGCTATCAGTTCATATCACATCCATTCTTTCCATTGTTGGTTTAATTTCTACTATTCATAGACTTTTAATAGACAATTATCATAAGAAATTTGTATACATAATATGTCAATGAGGGAAATATTCAAAATACAACATTAGAAAAAATAATGGAGAATAAAATATAAGAATATGATGCTGTGCAAAGAAGGGTGAATATATTGTTTCTAAGTAATTCCTAATTTTATGTCTCTAGTTGATATTTATAACATTTGTATTATAAGTCTTTCATGCCACCTTCTTCCTCAGCCACCATTTTAAAACCATTAGAATTCTGAATCATTTGTGGTTTGAATTTTATACTAGTTCAGCTATGAATCCCATATGTTGCAAAATCGCTCAGTTTCCTCCTTGTTACTTATATTTGCTAACTTGCTTGAACTAAGGAATGTCTATATGTTAGATGGAAAACACTGAAGCAACTTGAGCATCTCTGTGAGTGTGTGTGTTGTGGAAACATAGTTTCGTTGGCAGCTTTGGTGACACTGTCCTTGACAATAGACTTTTGTGTCTTTAATCCACTGAGTGATCAAATGAACTTAAAGAAGAAGAAAAGAGTGATTATATTTTCTGTTCTTGAGTTGAGATGTCCATTTTCTTGTCCCTTTATTGTTACTATACTTATCCTAGGACCTTTGTGTTTTATATAATAAGAAACAAACATTTTTTCCATTGAGGGACATCTGGATTAAAAAACTATGGTACATCTACACAATGGAATACTACTCAGCTATCAAAAACAATGAAATCATGAAATTTGCAGCCAAATGGATGGAAGTAGAGAAGCTCATCCTGAGTGAGCTAACCCAGACCCAGAAGGATGCACATGGCATCTAGTCATTTATAGTCGGATTTTAGCCATATAGTACAAGATAACTATACTACAATGTATGCACCAAAGGGAACATGAACATAGACTTCTTTTCCTGTCAGTGAGACACTTTGCCCTAGTCGTGCTGCCTTGTATGCCCTCAGTGTATAAGGAGGTTCTTTGCCCTCATATGACTGCTAAACTGGGGCAGGGGACTGTTATGTAGGGACACTCCACTCTAGAGGAAAGTATAGGGGGTAGAGAGTGGGTAGGTGGGACTGGGAGGGATGGAAAGAGGATACTACAATGGAGATGTAACCTGAAGTTATAAATAAATAAATAAATAAATTTTAAAAAGTTAAAAAAAGAAACAAACATTTCCCCATAAATCATAAGCATAAGACATTTATTTTTAGCCATGAGAGAAATAACAGCAAGTGTCCTTGCACAAATCCTTTCTAATCCATCATGATATTTTTCCCCCACTATGTTGATCTGTGATGAAGGGGGTGGGAGACACAGTCTTCATGCCACCTTCACCAAACCAAGAAGTTCACTTTAATGCAGTGGGTACCTATATTTAAGACAAATCATAATTTTGTTGCTTTGACATAGAAAACCATTTGAAGCCTAGACAGTTTGAAGCAAAATTGGAGCTTTTATTGGTGATATTTTAATAAATGATTAAGTACAATTATTAGGAGAAAAAGAAGCACTCGGGGAGATAAAGGGACACAGAGATCATGGGTATGGGTTTCTCTGAAAGAGTATCAGTATGTAAAATGTAACAGAAATGTGGGTAGAAGTTCCTCAAGAGAGTTAAAGTATTCTTGGAAGTGGCAATATATGCCATTTTGGTAGATTAAGTTCCATCTCAAAGGGTTATTAAAATGGTTTATTTTTCCCATTTCTCTCTATTGATAAATAATAGGTGAAGTTGCTCTGAAGATGATTTGATGATGAAATTATAAATTGATTAAAGTAAAATTGGAAGGTAAAATTTTATTCAGGTCACTAAGCTTGAATAAAGGTGTATAGTTTGTTCTTTCCCTGTTTGAGAAAAAAAGGTTTCTTTTGGTGTTGTAGAAAATTGCAGGTGTAAAGATTGAAATGGAGAAGGCTGTAGCGGTTGTTATTTGTGCTGGGTTTTTTTTTTTTTTTTTTTTTACTTTTTTACTTGAGATGGGCTTTAGATGGGTTTCAAATGAGGAACTCCTCTCCCAAATTATGTCCCCTATATTTATCCTGTGGTTCTACTCTGTCTCATATCTAGGCAGGTGCTTTCACATAGTCTATTCTATAGAGTTGTGTAGTTATAATTTGTAATGGTGATACTTTTAAACATGTAATAGAAAATGTCAGCTTTCAATGAAAAGAGTTCATTTTGACTGAGAATAGAGGTAAAATAAACTCCCAGTACATGTATCACCTGTTATTAATGCCAAAGCAGTCATTCTTAAATGGGTCATTTTTTAAAGTAATGTTGTATCTAATGTCATCCATTGTAAGAGACACTGGAAATCTATACCTGAGGAAGCCTACAGGAACATGGAAGGGTGTACCAAATTCTAGGATGTTTTACTCAAGTAAAAAAGAATGTTGCTTACTTATAAGAAAAAGTGAGGTCCTGGGAGAGAAGCATACATTTTCACAGTCTGGATGATATACACTCAGAGGGGAGGGGGGAATCTGGTACATCATGCAATAATACTGACCACTGATATACTTAGTTCAGTTCCTTACAAAACTAGAGGACACATCAACCTTTGTGAGATGAAGTTCCTTCAACTTAGTGCCAATTCCTCCTCCATGCCAACAGTCTTATGAGCAGGTTGTGGTAACTAGTGAAAATAGCTGACATAGTGGGTATGATGTTCCTGCGATTACAGTATTCCTTCTGCAGTGAGTAGTTCCCTGTAGGAATTAGAAACATATCATTCAATATTCATTTTGAAAATTCATATTTAAAATGTCCACACACACTTCTCCAGACTCTCAGAGGAAAAAAATCAACTTATATTTATCTATTTGCTTTCTTGCCATTTGATTTGCCCTCTCACAAAAATCATTGCAGATTTATATCTCCAGTATTTATCTCTTTAAGAAACAAATGCCATCCATGTGCTCTACAAATTATATGCATTAAAGGGGTTCATCTTGTATCTAGTTGTTCCATCTCAATGCATGTTCGAAGTGAAACAACACTCTATTTCCAGCAGGAGAGGAGCAAAAAATAAATCACAGCTATAATCAGGCTTGCACATGATCTCTTCGTTGTTGTTGATTGCTCAAAATATTATTTGTGCATTCACAGACCTGTACACCATGTCCAATAGCTCTAGAAGAATTATCTTTTTTCATTTGTACCATATCCAGTTTGTGGAGTAATCTTGGGGCACAATCCTACTAGAGTCAAACTAGTTTCCAACAGGAAGAAACATCCTTAACATTAGCATCCCAAAGACAAGAAGCTTTTGCTGTGCTTATCTGACAGGGGATTTCCTTAGGTTCCAGTTCACATCCTTATACAACAGAGGGACATCAGATCCCTTGGTATTTGGTGGAAAAGCAGTGAAACCTAGGGTCAAAAGGGTAACTAAACTTACTTTCATTCTGTTATTTAATTCATGAGTCAGAGACAAACAACTAATTAAATATTAGTTTCATTCTAAATGTTCATAAATCCTTAACCATTATGTGGTTAGCTATTAGCTAAGAAAAACAGATTGAAATAGACGATTTCCAAATCTAAGATACTCATTTTAAATTTGCATAAAGTTTATTTTCCAATAAACAAAATATTCTTATTTACTAATAGATTACCAAAGGTTGAGGTCTTATAGTGACTAAAACACTTTCAAATTTCTAATGAAAAAAAATTTCACATATTGAGATTTCAAGTATTAAGTATATTATTAAGACAGGAGTTGGAATTATGACAAGAGGAAGAGTATAGTGTCTTTGTGAATGCATGCTCAGGTATACACATGTAGCCTTCCAAATTTCTTTATTACTCCAGAAAATTTTCACTATGAGTTCTTAAAATTTGAAATTGGACATGTATATTTTAAAGTTAAAATGTGGAATATGAACTTAGAACTTAAATAAACAAAAGATTACAAATATCAAAAATATTCTATAAAAACTCACAGAAACACTGTAAAGTCAAAATTTTATATATTGTAGTACAGTAAAACAAAACATTCATAAATATTATCATAAGCTAGAGAATGATGAATATATATTTTTAAAGTATTGTTAAAATTGATTATGTTAACAAAGAAAACAAGCAGATATACAGAACTTTTATTAATGAAGAAATCTAAATAGACAAAAAGTATGTTGAGAAGCCCTCTTAATGTCCTATAATAGTCATGGTGATATGAAAATCTATCAATATTGAAAATTAAATCTATGAGAATCTCATATATTGCTGCTTGTGTTAAAATGCATGGTTGAATTTATCTATCTATCTATCATCTATCATTTATCTATATATTTATTTAGAAACACAAGTTGATAACTTGAGCTAAATTTATTCAGTTAAATATACTATAATACAACCTCAAAACCTAATTCTCCCATTTATATTATATATCTTCTTCCTCAAAAGCAGGTGGGAGAAGTGCATGAGTATGCAAGAAATATGTATGGTATAGTTCTTTAGAGTTGTCAATAATTACTCATATCCTATATGCTTTTCACCGCTACAACGAATGGAGTGTGACATAAGCGGAACACACAGTGTACTAAAACCTGATGAAGTATGATTACAGAAGCATTGACAGAGAGGTATGAGAGAGAAAGAGAAAGAAAAGAGAGAAAACAAATGCAAAAAATAAGAATGAAGTCTGAGGGCTAACATGTTAACTGTTTAGGAGTCAAGAGAGTGTTATACATCTAAGAAGATACTTTTAAAATTGTGTTGCAATTAGTATGAATGTTGAGTCAGATATAGAACTTTAAACTCATGGAGATGTTTAGATAGAATGTTAAAGTCAGGTACCAAATACATGTGGACTGGTCATTGGGAATGTATGTTAAGCCATATAACTCTCATAACTGTGGCCTAATTACCTCTGTTGTACTGTATTGTATTTATTATTATAAGAGAAAGAGCCATTTGTTGGACTGAAAGGAAAAACTGTAGGGTGAAATAAGATATACCTTAAACTTAAAAGAAAAAAAAAAAGAGAAGAGGATGGGGGGTTGAGGGTAGGAGGGTATGACTGGAGGGAGAATAGGGAGGGGACTGAGATTGAGATGTAACTTGAAGAAATAAAAAATAAAGGAAAAAAATAAAAAAAAATAAATAGAAAATGTCCTTTTAGCTCTTAGGGAATCTTCGTTTGTGACTTTCTGTTTGCCATTGCACTGAAACAGTAGCTCTTAAAGAATGTATTAGGTTATGAAGAATAGAAAGTACTGTTTGTTACAAAATTCAGTGAGCAAGCTTATTTGGACTGTATTTAAATATTACAAAAGTAGTGCTTCAAAATTTTGTGCTAAGGAAATTATATTGTAAAGTGGTAAAAGAAGATAAGGAGAGAATGAGGATCTTGCTGTTATGGTGAGTGGATGCTCACCTTTAATAATGCTGCTAAGGAGGGAATGATTAAAAGCAGATGCTTTACCCTTTCCTTCTCATATTTTTTCCTTGCAAATCTGAGGGACAAATGTCATTTCCAAGATGAACTACTAAACTATAAGCCTTTGTGAGGTTACTATAAATGCTAATAGAATGCCTTCCCTCAGTGCATTTTTAGGGGAATAAGTCCACATGAAGCTGCTGCAGAGGCAGAACTTGATGTGTTTTTAACTCATTAGCCTACTTTATGTGTCTATGGAGCATACACTCAGGACCAGTGACTGAGAGAAGAGCCTTTGGCTCATAGGCTGCCCTGCAGTTTATGGTGACAACTACTGAGAGAAGATATTCCTGGGGGAATGACTGAAGCAGGGGGAATGTAATGTACTGTGAGGAAATAAGTGGGAGAGTGGAAGTCATTACACTAATGTAGATTGTAATCTTTCTGACTTTGTCATTTGCTGACAATGACTCTTCTGTTATCCATGCCCCTTCAACCCCATCTATGTATTTGGTGAGAAGAGTATTTTTAGGGTATTGGCTCCATGTTTCTAGTTTGTAGAGATAGTTTCTTCTTGTATTCTAATGATTCAAAACACTTCCCTGAAAGTTCTAAACTCTGCACTTATCACCTGTCAGTTCAATATTCTAGATACAGTGACTAACATGAGAATAAACATCGGAGCACAATTATTTCTATGACAAGGTATAGAATTTCCTGAGTTTAATCTCTGGAATTAAATACTTGGGCTATATTCTTGTTCTGCTTTTACTTTTGTTTAAAAATTCCAATTTTATTTCCATATTGTCTATATTAAATTGCACACAAACAATAGTGGATAAGGGGTCATGACTCTTCACAAACTCACCATAGTTTGTTGTCATATGTCTTGATTACAGCAGTTCTTACTTGAGTGAGATGAAATCACAAGCATTATTAATTTGTCTAAGGGAGAAGATTGTCTGTGAAGAGCATCTATTACTAGGTTTGTGGTAGCATGAGTTGCATCTATAACTGAAAGTGGAACAGCTTGTACTCTGCAGTGAGATATTCTTCAGCTCTCATGAGTAAAAGAAAATGAATAATGGACTGTGAATTAGAAGAGTATAATTAAACTCTCCAAATAAAACTAGAGAAGTCTGAGCTACTGGTTAATTGATTGTAATATCATACACAACCAAACTTGAATATACAAATCATTAAGTAAATTAATAAAGTAATGCAAGAAGAGCTGTAAACATGGCCAGCCATATTTCTCAACGCAAATGACTTTCCAGTATTACGAGTTAAAGAAACAGTACAGTTCTTACTGGCAATTAAAAAGTTAAATACATTCCATATTTGAGACCTGAACAAAAAACACTTTCATTCAACACAACTGTCCCTCTAAAGAAATCATAACCTCCACCACATATTTAGTTTGTTTATTGTTATGATATCAGTATTTAACACAATCATTTGTTTTTCAAACTGCCTCCTTAGGTATATCCAAGATGCTACATGTTTTCAATAAGTTCTGTAAATTTTTCTATTGACACCAGAGTTTTGTGTCATTAATAAATTGAAGAACTTTCACTATCTCTTATTACACATAAATTTATCTTCATGCTGCTTTCTTTTCCTTCTAATATGAGTCAAAAATATATAGATGATAATATCTATAGTTTTATATTTTAAATTATTTCTTTCTGGCCTATTATATGCCAATTTTTAAAAGAAATATCCACATTAAAAAATTTCCTTTGGTTCTACTGGGTATTGAACATATGGTCTCACACATGTTAGGCAAGCACTTCTCAGTGAGCTGATATCTTTCCTGTTCCCCGACTACCTGGAAAACAGCTAACATAAATTTTTTTAATAATTTATTTTTTATTTCTTCAAGTTACATCTCAATCACAATCCCCTCCCTACTCCCCCCTCCAGTCCCACCCTACCACCCTCCTCCCCCCTCAACCCCCCCATCCTCTTCCCTTCTTTCTTTTTTGTTTAAGGTATTACTATTTCCCCCCAACAGCTCTCCCTTTCAGTCCAAAAAATGGTTCTTTTTCTTATAACTATAAATACAATACAAAACAACAGAAATAAATAGGCCACAATTATAAGAGTTATATGGCTTAGCATACATTCCCAATGTCCAGTCCATATGTATTTGGCACCTGACTTTAACATTCTACTATCTAACCATCTCCATGAGTTTAAAGTTCTATATCTAACTCAGCTTTCATACTAACTTGCCTCATAATTTTTAAAATAACTTCTTAGATCCAGAACACCCTCTT
>CAJQZJ010004752.1:10296042-10332528 GCA_907164525.1 Lophiomys imhausi
AGACAGGCGGGGCCACTGGTCTGTGGCTGGAGCCATGGGCTGGATCCGCTCCTGGGCTAGATCTCTAGCCAGAGCTCCTTTTTAGACCTGTGATGGAGCTGGCTGATCTCAGGGTTGTGTTCCCGGGAACTGCGTGGGCTCTTTTACCTCGTGACCGGTCTCAATGTTCGCTGTGGGATTTCAGACACCGTTTGTGTTTCACTGTAGGCTAGGGGACCTCACATTCACTCCACAGTGACTAATCTCATTCACCTACTACTCAGATGCACGGCTCTATGGTCGGCGCCATCTTGGATCTCTCAGCGTAAATATTTTTAAGAAATGCTATAATACTTGTTTAGTAGTCAGCTGTATAATATTTTATTATGTTTTAGTCCAATTAATATTAATTGGATTAAATATAGATTAAGATTTCTAGTGTCCTCTATGGTACAAACTCAGTATCTGTCTTTAGCATCTGTTACTTTCAGCTCTTTAAATGTAGTTATTTTATTAATCAGTAAGTATATAATAGATCTTCATATATTATATATGCATCTCATATATAGTTTTTAGTATTGTGAAGTTAATCTATAGTGAATTAATATTTTCTGGCTAAATTTGATCTTCTTGTATTTCAATAGTGTATTTATTAATCTTTAATCCTCCCATTATAAATAAATTTGCTTTTAGAATTGTTAGTTTAATTTTAATGCAATATTTTGTTATATTTATTTAGTACATATTTGTCTAAATCCCACAAATAATTATTTATATAGATATATTTAGTTAATCTTATGCTGTTTTAACAATGTTTGGACAAATATCTACTCTAACAGTTGCTTCTTTTCTTCTATATGTTACAGAATATCTGACAAACAACCTAGGGATGACAGGTTAATGCTTGAAGATATAATTCATCATGGAAGAGAAAGCATGATAGATGTTCATAATGTAACTGATCACATTGCATTTCCATACAATAAAGTCAAGACTGATAATTGACTAGATTCTTGATTTTTAGTAAAATAAGACCATAGCCTAAGAAATGATGCAGCCCACATTCAGTTTTGGTTTTCTATCCATCTTAGAGGCCCTTTTGAGACATAGCCAGGTTCATGTATCCTCGATGTTTAATAATCTAGATAAGTTGTTGATAAAAATTTACCATCAAAAGTGTATCCCTTGTGATACTTTCCACCAAACATATCATTTAAAAAATTTATCTCTGGCTCCTGTGAGCATTGTCCAACCACATGTCAGTGTCAAATGCATTCATTTCAAGTTCATCATGGAATAATCTTTCCCTATTTCTCTCTCTCTCTCTCTCTCTCTCTCACACACACACACACACACACACACACACACACACAATAATATAATAATTATTTAATATTGTTTGTTTTCTTTAAGGGTATATAGTCTTGCACTACCATGGCCTAGTATTATATAACTATGAAAATGCCTGATATTACATATAACTGTGTAACTTTTCCCTCATTTCCCAATATGTTTTATATATAATTCATGGTCAGCATTTTATCAGACAAGAAAAGATAACTATATTCAGAGATGAATGTATTTTAAAAGAATTAATCATTCTATCACAGATGGTGTTCATAACCATCTATATAGCTTTACTGATCATATTTAAGGTGTACAACATGATGATTTGTTACACAGAGCACAGTAAAACTGTTCATGTGATTAAACTAGGGATTTTGAGATATTGAAATTACTAAGAATTATCTGGTTAGGCTTAATATAACCCCAAACGTTATTATAAAAATAAATAAAGCAATCTTATCACCAAAAGGATAATTGGAGTTCTACTATAGCAAGAAAACTACCATTAAAAGATAAAAATAGTATTAAATGGCTTATTTTCTAGAGTACCTACATGAACTCAATACTGTTAAAACATTTATTTATTTTTCAAGTTGCATCCTTCCTCTTCCCTATCCAGGTCCCACCCTCCCATCTTCTTCCCCCTCTTCCTCCTCTCCTTCTACTTGGGTAAGGGGCACTCCACATAGCAACCTTCCTCAGTTCATCAGTCACATGAGGGCTAAGAGCTTCCTCTGGCCCTGGGCCCTCCCTACATGGCAACCCAAGTAGGGTAAAGTATTCCACTAACAGACAACAGAGTCCACAACAGAGAACGACCCCTCTCTACTTGTTAAGGAATCTGCATGAAGATCAAGTTGCCTATTATCTATATATGTATAGATCTGGTCTCTTTTCAAGCATGCCCAGACCTTGCCTTCTACTCCAGCCCTGACCAAACCAGGTGTAGTTGTTGTAGTCTTGTTACTTAGAGGTTGAATCAGAGAGATAATAAATTCAAAGCCATTCTCACTGCATAATGACTTTGAATCCAGCATGTGACATATGAGATTCAGTCTTAAAATGAGTAAAAATAAAAATGAATAAATGCATAAATGTGTTAAATCTATATACTACATTTGTGGAGCAAATTAAATCAAAAGATGCTTTTCTTTCTGTAAGTACACATTTATTTTACTGAAATGCAGCATATGGTGTGTTAAATATTAAGTTTTATTTTAGCAGCTCTGCTCTAACTATTCTAAGATGTTGTATTGCATTTTAATTTTTATGTGCCACTTTACAATTCTGTCAACAGCTGCGAGGTGTAAACACTGAGATCAGCATCAGGTAAGAGTGTTTCCCTGCAAGGAAATTGGAGGTGCTCAGCTGCTGAAAAGAAAAGAAGTATGACTGTTTTTGATACTGGAAAAATATACCTGGTATCCAAACTGTAGTATCTTCAACTCCAAAACATGAAGGTCAAAGGAGTAAAATATTTTATGCCAACAAAAGATAAAATGGAAAATCAACTCAATTAATTTTCTAAATCTAACATATCTTAATGCAAAATAATGCATGTTGTAATGGTCCCCGTTGTCCTGATTTTTTTCTAATCAATAGATTTGGCTGCTTGTGATATGTTTGCTTTCCTGGGACATTTCCTGAGGTCATCATATCCATTTTTCTGAAATTGATAAGGTCTGAGGTAACCAAAACAAACCAATTAATCACACAGCTGGACTCTCCTCTCGCAATACAGGGGAATTGGCTTGGAAGTGATTGCTACAAAGCCTCTCAAGAAGAGCTCCCCACTGGACAGACTACCTAGGATGTCTGCATTTCTGTTCCTGACATTGCAATTGCTGGACAGCTCTGACATCTTTTCACACTCTGTTTGTTAGTATTTCATCAGAATGGCATGGCATTACTCTAAAGCAAGTTTGAGAACAAATGCTATGAATGAACATACTTGTATATCACTGAACAAAGCTTCATGCTTGTTCTTTCAGAGTGGAAAGTAAGTGGTTTTGATAGCAGTGGGCCAAAGACTGTACAGGAGTGATGTGTGAGTACTACATATTTACAAAAAAAAATTGTTAGGTCTCAAACCCTTGCTGAAGTACCTATTTCATATTAAGATAGAGTGAGAAAAATAAAGAAAACAATAAAAAAGGAAGGACATGACTACTCCTAGGTATGGTAGAGGACTAGGTTTATTGTAGCAGAGACATCTGTGGTAGTTCAGAGTGAACATGATCCTGACCTAGACTATGGGAAGAGAGGGAAGAACCAGACCAAGAGGCCAGGAGGGTAAAGGGTAGACCAAAAAACTAAAAGGCCAAGAAATCAAAATGGCTGGATTATATAAGGATAGGCAGCTGGAAGAATCTCAACCCAGCCCCCTGGCTAGAGAAGTTTGTGGTAGGGGACAGGGTATGCCAGTCATAGCTAATAACAGATTGGGACTAGAGGATTCTGGGAGAACCTGGCATCCAGGTCCACTTCGATATGTTAAATATGCAACTCAGCCATTTGTCCTGTATTTCATACCTAATAGTAATGAAGTGATAAGAAAATACAGTTTTATGCTGTGCTACAATTAAATTGAATTACAGGTGATTTCACACCAAAAGGTAAAGGTTAAAGAATGATAGATTTTTAATACCATAAAATATTTGGATTTCTCTCCTCTGAAAATTTGCAGCTGAACTTGATGACCTGGTATTTATACCTCGATAAGAAGAGACTCCATAAGCATTCCAAGTTTCTGACATTCAATCACTGTGGAGTTCAAATATCTCCACAGTTTAATGTTCAAAGAATATGAAGTAGAAAGAGAATGGAGAATTGGGGACTTTCTCTTAGATAGCCATAACCTTTTCTTCCTTCCCTTGTCAGTTGGTGCCTGGGGCAAGCCTGGAGTTAAAGTAGCCCATATTTATCTTCTTTCCAAAGATTTTTGGCTCCATGTATTGTCCTATAAGTAGTTGACTTTTACTCAACTTCCTCAAATAATTTTCTCTTTTAGTTTAAAGATCTTTGCATAGATATTTCTGACCAATTTTCTATAATTTCTTCAAAATAAATGAGATCAAGCAAGCAAAACAATTTGGTTGGACATTATGACCATAATAAAATTTTAAATGATAAAATTTGACCTTTACAAAACACACTGTAAATGTGTCTGAAATACAAGAGTTATGAAAATGATACTCAGAGGAATGGAGTAGGAGTTAATTTTGTGAAGGGATCTGAGTAAGGGATTCATCACGAAGAGAGATGACTGGCATTGACCTCCATTCTGGTCAGCTCTGTCTCATTTCTCTTAAATGAAATAATGACTTCCCTTATGCATTCTCTAGAAGCTTTAAACAGAGATAAGATTTCCTAGTTAATGGAAACTACCTTATAAACACACAACAATAATCGTGTGATTTCCATCCTAGTGTAGTAGGACTCGTTATTTTCACAGATACAAAGCTCTGTTTCTTGCCTCTCATCTAAACCTCTGTAAGAAAGAAACTTGGATAACACAAAAATGTTGTTAGTACAAGAAATAGTTATCTTTTCAAAGACTGTTTTATTTTTGCACACTTAGTTTCTGTTAAAAATATAAAAATGTATACTTGTACATCTGTGTATATAATTTAAATAAGTTTATATAATGTACTTGCATATAGAAGACAATAGGCAATGGTGATGAATTTAATAACATAGAGGGCAAAAATAACACCAACATAAAAGTGTTGTAGGCTACATCCTCTTTGATAGTTAGGCTTTGATGAAATAAAAAATTGTACACACACAATTTCATAAATAAAATTTGCATATTAAAGTTTATCCTTTTATATAGGTTGAAAACAACTTCTAAGATTAAATATAAAAACATCTGAAATTGAACATGAATTCTGCTAGGGAAATATACTGTACATTGAGGATATATTATATTCTCCAAATTTACATGTTGAAGGTTTAAATCGTAGCAAGTACAAATATTTGAATTTAAATACTAAGGAAGAATTAGGTTTTTAATGAAGCCATTTTTTAAGTTCCTAATCCATTAGAATCCATATAATAGTAATAAGAAAAACCCCTCAGAACCAGTCAAAGAGATTATGATAAGAAATCTGGAAATGATAGCCTCCTACAGATCAACAATAGAGGTACTCAGAAAAGAGCAGCCCTGCCTGCATCTTGATTGTAGACTTAGCTCTCAGAATGTATGGAAACAAATGTTGGATGCTTAATTGATCCCGCCTATAGGAATTTATTATGGTGACTATAACAAATTTTATCTCTGATAGTAAGTGTAAAAGGATTGCCATTGTGCATTAAAATGAAGAACATGTTCATGTTGGCATTCACAAAGCAAATGGACTTAAACTTTCCTGTGGTTATAGTAATGTGTCAGAGTCATTTGATTCCCATATTCCTTTAGGTCTCTAAGTTTAGGGGGATAACAACAATAAGCACTAGGTCTGTCCCCAGGGCCTCTGATCTTGGGGAAAGGATCTCATCAAAATAAAAATAAAATGAAAAAGTAACTTTTTGAAAAAAAATTAAGCACATGAATGTCAGGCTGCACTTAAACAACCCTTCTAACTTAGCTTTGATTCTTAAAAATCCAGAAAGCAGTAAGTTACAACTGTGTTTGATTGCTTGTTTCCCACATTGAAGGGAAAACAACTCTATCTGCAGCATTTCTATTGGTGTTAAGTCTCAGAAGTGTTGATCAAAGTTCAAAGAAACAGAAATATGTACACATTTTTTCTAAATGATCCATCATTATCTCAAAATCTCCTGCTTATAGAAATCATCCCGTCTTAGACACACTCACTAGAGCTTTTGCCTGTGGCTTCTATTTTTTTTCTCTAAGGTCAACCTTCCATAAAGATAAAAGATCACATTTTGACAAATATTCATGCATGAATATTTTCCAACCAGCATATATATGTTTGTATGTATATATTTATTTTTCCTAAGATTTATATAGTCTACATACACACATATCACAGAAGAGATAGCCTTGTTTTAGTACCTTGATATACTAGTAGTACAGGCTCACTGAATGTTGTTATTACTTGCTTTATTGAGGTAAAGGAATATAGTCAAAATGTATTCATTGGTAAGATAAGTATCTAAATTCTTGTCTCCTACAAATATATTAAGACTGAGAACCTTTCTATAGTATTTTCCTTTAATCCTGAAAACTCTGAGGCATGGGGATTTAGCAATGTGAATTTGTATTACCTTTTTAGAATGCAAGTTCACCTGATGTGGGAAAACATCTGTTCACAACTACAGATAGGTTACCAACAAATGATCAAAGAGATGACTCCATCCAGAATGCCTTGGTGATCCAGCGAGTACTGAGGGGTTACAGCAAAAGGCACTGTTGGGAACTTACATTTAGGGATGCACTTAGAGGCAGCTGCATCATGGAAGAGCTTACCTGGCAGTAAGCTATGGCTCACAAAGCTGCATCCCTTGATTCTCTGCCCAACTTGTATCAATGAGAGTCTTCGATCCCTAGTAATTGTTTACTGCTTTTATAACTTTGAAATGGCTTTGTATAGTCATCATCATTATTATTTTTAATTTTGACTTTGACTTCTAAATTTAGTAAATTTCATTACTTCCTCAAGTCTTCTAAAATGTTTTTCCTTCTGTGTAGGAGTCCTTCAATTTAGAGGAAGAAGCTGAACACCACTAACTCTCTTTACTACTGCCTGTAAACAGCAGTTTTTCACAAAATCGAAGACAGGAAACCAAATATAAGGATGTGCCAAAAAATGTCATTAGCCCAAAAAATACTCATGAACACTGTTTAATTTAGATCTAATTATAATAGGAGAACACAATTAAAAGCAAATTGTTCCAAAATAACTGTTAACATAACTGTTAGCATGGTATTGTGTTTAATTCATTCATTATAATGTGACATAGTATTAATATATTCTGATTCCCAGACCACAAAGAATCATTTTCTAAGAATCGTGTTTCTATTCATTTGCTCTCAAGGGTTTCTCATAGGTCACATTTGCAATATACCTTACAAGAGCTGATCTAGGAACTGCTTAGTTAAAAATCAATGCCGAGTCCAGACTCGATGCTTCAATTTGCACTGGAGACGTTACTTTCTTCATATCTGGACCTTCCAAATTCTTACAATGGGGTTGCAGAACCTCCCATTTTAAGAGATGAAGCTATATAGTTAAGTAGAGGCTGTGGGGGAAAGGGAATAAATCAAAGTTTCTCAAAGCTCCATGCTGTTTGCAGAATGAATTTCAGCAGAATAATTATATATACCCACACATCATTGCCTTAGGCCATACTCTGCATGGCATTTTTTAGTGAGAAGGTTCAGATGTTTCAGAGACACCTAATACTTCTAAAATAGAGGTGACAAATGCATGCAATTGTTCTCTAGACACTTTGTGCACAGAAGTGTAAAATTTGGGGTAATCAAATCAGGAAACACAGCCCTAAAGCAATTTCCTCAAACTTATGGTCACACTGAAAGCAATATATTTTTGAATTCGTGTGTTTATGTGTATGTATGTGTGCATATGTTGGTATGAGTGTAGGCGCACCTGAATCCTTTGCAGGCTTCTGCATATTTGGTTGAATTGCAGTTATTATTTTGTGCTCTGAATGCAAAGAAAAGGCTGACATTCCCCCAAAGGAGCTTTCTGAACAATGAAAACTGAAAACTCTAAAATATATCACAAAAGATACATTCCTAATAAATCAGTATTTCAGAATATATGCAAAACTATGATTCTGTCTTCCCACTAACTATATTTGAACTGTTCCTAAGTATAGACAAGATGTAAAATAAGCATTTTATTTATATTTTATGCATGACTTTTGCAACAAATGTAGTTACACAAGAAAGGGTTTAGAAAGACCTCATTTTGCAGGTGTTTAGGCTGTTCACTGGGGTTGGATAAATAATCAGAATGCGGAGTTTGAAAACAGTTTTTCGGTGATGTCAGTATAATGGAACCCCAGATGCAGCACATTCTATGGATACGTTCCCCCATGAAGCCTTTAGCTTGTTTTCTTGCCAAAGTAAAGGTGGTTTTGCTGTGAATAACTCCAAATGTGCCAGGAATTTAAAAGTGTGTGGTTTTTCACATTGCATTCAAAGAGACTGATACAGCAGAATTTCAATTCTATTTTCACAGCATTCAGATTTGCTTTGAATTAAACAATTTAACCATTACAGTGTATTGAAAAACCTGTTCACATTTGCATTTTTCTAAGTTTATGTTTATAACTCATTGGCTTTATTTAAAAGAAATGAAAAATCATAGCTTATTAAGAAGAGAAAGAGTGAATTATTCTGAAATTAGTTAGGACATCTCAACATTTAAGCTCAAAGGATTGTTGACCACATCTTACCTGGGCGGTTATCTCTGCATTGTTTCCTTTGGTTCCAAGTTAGCTAGGCACTATATTTCCTTGCACAGTTTCATTTCATTCTCCCTGAAAACTTCAAATATTTTTCATGCTTCTCTTTCCCCAAACCTAGTGTTATTTTCTCCCCAGATGGAGTCTTAGGTTTGTGATGTACCTACCACTATTCCTGCACAGTTAAGCAAGGTGCTATACCCAATTTCTACAACCCCATTTCAGGGAACCCTATTGCCTTCCTTATGTGGGATTTCTCCTGCTAAATTAATTCGCTCTGAAGAATGTCTAGAATCACCAGGAACACAAGGCAATCTAAGCCATGTCTGGCTGGTCAAATATTACAGGTAGAAAGTGCATATGTGGATCTCTTTTATTAAATGTTTAATTTTCACTTTAAAATGTAAGTAGAGTATATGAATGAACATTTCATTGAAGCTTTATAGTGTAATAATTATTTACATATTATTTCATTGTAGTCTTTTGGAGAAAATTGATAGGAGTTTGTCTACTTGTATTATCCAAATTAAATTTGCTTATGCAGCCAGCAATTGTATATTTGTTTGTTAGTTTAATTTATTTATTTTAATTTGGGCACATATCCCTGTTATTTGACTCTGGTTAGCCGTAAACTCACCGTCTTATTGCCTCAAGTTCATAAGTACTGAGATTATAGACATGCAGCAGCACACTCAGGTTCTAATAAGCATTTGTTGATCAATTACTATTTAGCACATAACAACAAGGCAATAGAATAAAATGTGCATTAAAAACAAGTAAGGGTACGTAAAGGTAGGCATGAGGTAGGCTAAAAGTAGAATCAATAGAGAAGATTCCTAGCTATTCTGGAAGTACTATTATCTAGGTTTTTTATGAGGTGGAGCTAATGTTAGTGCAAAAAAATATCTTTATGAGAAAGAGTACAACATTAAAAGTATTCATTTCTATTTTAATTTTATTTTTCAAAGATTTAACATGGATTTTCAAATGATTTCTGAACATAGTAAGTTATGTTTTAGCACAGCAACAATTTTTAAAAATAATGTGCCAACTAAACATCAGATTCTAAAAAGTAATTTGTAATCTAATATTTCCCTCCGATATTTAACAATATGTTCTTAAATGGATTATTGTGATAAGTTATTTTTATTGCTAATCTTAACATGAAAAACAAACATGTTTTAGTTAAGGAATATAATGTAGTTAACGAGTTATCTATATTTGAAGGACATATCAAATTGGATTTAAACATAACAAAGTCAGTCTACTATTCATAAATAATGTCTCAGGCTGTGTTCGTAACTTTTTAAAATTATTTTGTTTAACTCAATGATGTCACATCTGAGCTCTTCATTTCCTATTTTTCAAATGTCTGAGTCACTTCATATTATACACAAAATAAATGCATTTTTGTTCACTGTTTCAGAGGGTTCATCTCATGATCAGTTAGTTCCACTGTTTCAAGACCATGTTGAAGTACACACTGGAAAAACCATGTACACTTCATGATGGACAGGAAGCAGTTAGCTAACCAGAGAGTTTATGGACTAAATACAATTTCTCTAAATGACATGCTTCTGGGACTCACTTCTTCTAATCATCCGCTATTTCTTGGTTACCATTGATTCCCAGTAACAACATAAAACTATGATTAGTAGACAATTCCATTGATGGGTCACATCTTACAAGAGACAATCAACGGAGCCAGCAGAGCCTTGGGGACACATTTCTTACCCAAATAATAACAAACAGATATAATGACACGTGCAAGTGTCTTAGTTTTTGAAAATGATACTCTTCCCAAAAAGTGCTCTTTCCTAACATTTTTTTGAGATTGCTATTAAAAATTAAATTTTTTCTTTTATGGAAATTTTATATGCATGTGTGTATTTAACTATGTGTATGTCTGGTACTCAAAGAGGTCAGAAAAGGGTGATATGGGACAGATACCCTGGAACTGGAGTTATGCAGGGTTGTGCTGCTGAGAAATGAGCCCAGGACCTCTGCAAAGCAGCATATGTTCTTAATCATTGAGCCATTTCCCCATCCCCAAAGAAAATGAGACACTATAGTTTTTATTTTATTTATGTATGCATGAGTATTTCCCTTGCATGCATTATCAGAACCTGTCTGCCTAATTCCTGAAAGAGACCAGAGGAGGCATCAGATCCCCTGAAACTAGTTATTAATGGTTTTTGTTACCACGTGGGTGTTCTGTAAAAGCAACCAATGCTGGTAAGCGATGGGTCATCTCTCCAGCCCCTTACTAAGTTCTAACTTCATGTAAACAATTGCTGAGTGATTTGGGAAGATAACGACTTATCAGGTAGCTTTCTTTAAACAAAAATAACTTCTGTAAATACAGATTATATAGACTCAGTTGCAATGAAAACAGTCCTATACCTATATTATTTTGCTCAAAATTATCCTATAGGTCTTTTGAGTTAATATAATATTTTTACTGAACTATCTGTTGACTCTTATATATATTTCTTAAACTAAACATTTGAACATCTACTGGCAATGAACATGTCATTTGATTGATATATTTGTCTTCATAGCACACATTAATTGTTCACTGAAAATAACTTAGATGACAAATAGATAATTATAATTCTCTGAAGAAAGCAAATCTGTCTGTCTCAAAGGTAATAGTGAGGGGTCATGGTTAGAAGATCAATTTTAACACCTAGGAGCTTTTCAATATCTGTCACAGCTCTTAGAGACATTGAGCAGGTCATTGAGTATTGACTTTAAATTAATAATTCAAAGATTTTACTTAGAAAAGTTAATATATAAACTAAAAGTAGGAACTCTTGTTGTTTAACAAAATGTAATATAAAGTATGAGTTTATGAGAGGTAGAAATGTCAAAAATGCTATTTAAATCATATCCACTCATTGGGATAAAGCTGAAAGTCTGACTAGAATAAAAATAGCCTCAAAACCAACTGACATTTTACTAAAGGTTATATTATACATACTACTTAGAAGACAAAGTGTTTATGGAAGAAACCTACTGCTGCTGAATTTGTTTGTAGTAAGCCTGAATCATTTGTTCTTTATTTAAAGATGCCTGGTATTTTTTTGTTGTTTTGCTTTGTTTTTAAAGATTTTTAACAGGAAGTAAAATGTAAATTATCTGCCTCTCTCTATATACTTTCTAAATACTTGTTATCCATTACAAAGTCATGGTCCGAGGAGAAATGTGTTACAGTATGTTTGTGTGTTCAATTAGTTGTAACATTTAGGCCAAGGAAAAATTGATTTAATTTTCTAAGAAATGAAGGAATAAATAAAAACAATCACTTATGAAATTAAAATACAAGACAGAGTGAAAAATGACTTGACTCAGTCAGTATTCAGTCTTTCATTTTTGGCAATTAAACTTATCATTATTCAATATACTTATAGAAAGTTTATTTCTGATAAGATGTACTGAAAATTTTCAAGAGATACAAGGTAGATACAAAATAAAAGTGTTATAATAAAGGGTCATGGACTTTATAATCCACTGGGGTGGTTTCCATAGTAATTCTACAATGGAAAATATGATGTGCTACCTAGTGTAAAATCTTATTACATATAATGACACGATCCTTTAATAAAACAATTTATTTCATAGATTTCAGCCCTACATAGGCTTTGGCTTCATTTAAGTTGAATGTTATTTGTATAACAGATTCACAACTAGAATCTAATTGAATGACTCTAAAATATGGTTCTTTACATTTCATAATTTATGAATTCTTCAGTGGATTTAGAATTGCAAAGCTTATACCTATTGGTATCCATGCCACTTACACTGTCTTGAGATTACTTTTGCCTAGAATAATATCACAGTGGTAGATGTTTGACAAATATGTTCACACAGTTTTAAATGTGTTTACATTTATTTAATTATTATTTAATTGACTTTTCAATGCTTAATGTAGAAATGTACCTGCAGTAGGGATATTTTTGAGTGATCAGAAGTCTAAGCATTTTATACACCCTTTCCATTTTTTCTTAGAAGTTCTTTGAAAATTTGATACAATATGTTTTGATCATACTTACTATCCATCCCTCAAATCCTCCTAAACCAATCCCCTTCCTTACCCACCCAACTTCTATCTTTCTCCTTTTAAACCCACCAAGTACAATTTGTGATAGTCATGTAATCTTCAATGTGTTGCTATCTAGTGGAAGACAGTTCATTTACCAGGGGCTACACTTTTAAAGGGTAGAAGCTACCTATTGCTTCTTAGCTAGCAGTTGGATATTATGCCCTATTCTGTTCCCTTTAACACAGTGGAATTTCATCTAGATTGGGAGTGCACAAAACTTGTGCATACTGTTGTAATCATTGTGAGTTAATATTTCCAGCTTCCCTGCTGTGTCAGGAAGACAGTGTTTCCTTGTAGACTTCACCACCTCTAAATGGTGCAATGCCTTTGCCTCTTTAGTAGTGACCTCTGAGTCTTGCGAGGAGCAAGTTATGAAGTAGATGTTCCATTTAAGGCTGAGCATTCTGAAGTCTCTAATCTATGCTCCTTGGCCACGTGTGGGTTTCTGTGTTACTCACCATCTACTGAAAATAGAAGCATTACTATGAAGGTTGAGAACTGCATTTATTTAAGGGTATAATGATAAATCATTAGAAGTCAGTTTAATGTTATGACCACTTATAACGTCAGGCTCTTGGTTAGGGCTCATGTCCTACCTTACCATAGGATATTGGCCTGATGATGGTACTATGTATGAGTTTGATCTTGTGGAGTGGTACTTAAGCCTAACCAGGACTTACTGGTTATTTTCATGATGTTCATGTCATGATTACACCAGTGAGCCTACATTGTCAAAATAGACATCATTCTAGTTTGCATGGATCATAGCTGAGTAATATTGATCATTCCTTTACTTCTTTGTTAGCATTCATAGTGCCTTCTAGCACTGTGAAAACTAGTCAGTAGGAATAAAGCTTCCAGATCAACCTAAGATTAATATCTTTTATTCTAAGAATCAAGTATGTAGTATCTTCAGCAATAGTGTCCTATCAAGTTCTGAATAGTAATTTAGAACAGTGCCAAGAGTTTGTACCGTTTGTAAATTATTAGGACCTCACTAGCAATAATTAACTTCAAATAAAGCAATAGATTCCTTTCATTAAATTTTTATTTGTTAATCTGTGGTGCCTAGTAAGGACATTATTGTGTTGTCCCATTGCAGGGTAATTCCATTTACACTCTTTATTTACACACACACACACACACACACACACACATACATACAATATGGGATTTTTCTATTATAGGATGTTTTATGTGACACATTTGAAAGGTCTTATAGTGTAACTTATCCCTACCAGTATTCCCTCATCTATCCTACCCTGTCATCCCCCACTCAAATTAAATTCTTCATGTTTAATTATTTTCAATAATTACTTTTTTTCTCCCTGCATTCTATCTCCCCCTAATTGACATTGCTATCCCATAGCCCTTTACTAATTACTTGACCTCTACAAACATTCACAATGAAATATACATATATGACTATTCAAAGGTATCATTCTGTGATGGAAAACCTGTGATATATTTCATTTTAGGTCTGGATTACCTAACTCAGAAAGATTTTACCATCTCCATATGTTTGAACACTTTTATATTTGTTACTGAATGGCTGAATTGTAATTGTATTCACTAGGGGTAATACATGACATATTTTTCTTATACATTCATCAATTGATGAATATCTAAGGCTGTATTTGGTACCTTTTAGCATATTTTCAATCCAAACATGGTATATTGGAGTAATGGTAAATTCTCCGATTATAGCCAATGAAACTATTTTTCAACCTCTATGTAACATCTATTAAGAGGATAACATAGAAGATATAGTAATGATTGCTACTTATTCTTGTATTATCGATTTGCTTGTGTGTTCTCTTTTAAATTGCACAATTCTGAAAGGTAATTATTATTAATGTCATGTAGACTCATGGTGCAGAATGTAATCTGTTTTGAATATCAATCAGTTTACAGTGATTAGTGTACAGAGGTAGAGACTATAATGCACACAACAACTAATATTTATCAATTCAACTTGTACAGTTAATGAATCTCATTTATCTTAAATAATATGAATCAATGAGCAATTGAATTAGAGTGGACATCTAATGGCACAAAGGAGAGAAATGTGTGATGTGTGGGGATAGCTTGTATTGACAAATGAATGAGGGAATGTGGACGTGAGAAACAGTGACAGGGACACAGACTGGCCACATCATGAAAGTTTTCTTAGCTAACAAAATATGAAGACAATTTAATTTCATTAATAACCAGGTTTAATGTCTAATTTTATTTGTGATGAATGTAGAAAGGAGTCAATGACAGCAAAACCCCAATGAAATAGATCTAGAATTGGCGGAAGTAGCTTTATGAGCATTATACATATAATATGCTAATGTTTCAACATTCTTTGGGTGGTAAATGAGTAACTTTATAACAGATAGACTATCATAAAGAAAAAATACTAACTTGTTAGATTTCCCTTCATCATTATGAACTTTCAAGACATGTTATTAGTGTCATTTATATTCCACAATGTGCTAAAGTCTCAGAAACTCTGTAAAGTTGCAATTACTTGCCCATATTTTAGACATTACATTATTAGATTTATATTGCATATTTAAATTGCTTACTGTTAGTATAAGTGTTGGTAACAAAAGATTTTAAGAGTAATAAGTAACAAATCTGCAATAAGAATTTAAAAACATGAAGGCTAGAAGAGATGTCTGGGTAGTTAAGAGCACTGGCTACTCCTTCAGATACCTGAGGTTCAATTTCCAATACACATATGGTGGCTTACACCATCTATAACTCAAGTTCCAGGGTATATCACACCCTGTTTTGGCTGCCACGTGCATGATGCATGCATGTGGTACACAGATACACATGTGGAAAATGTCCATATGTACAAAATAATTTTTAAAACAAAACTGAAATAAATACCAACCTTATAGACAGAATATTTTCAAATGAACATGTACAGCAAAAAAGTGTGAATGCCATTAAACATTTAAAGATGAACTTTAATAATGAAAACATTGATTGTTTTGTTATTATTGACTATTTATAAATAATTTTTACTCTGAATCATAGCAGTGATTGAATTCTCAATGATTTCTTTCTTTTAATTTTCTTTATTGTACTGTTGACTTATACACCTAAGTAGAAAATGTTATTCTACACAAACTAGGTCATTTGAAAATTAGTGGTATGCCTGAAATTGATAGTGTATAATTGTGCATATTTGAATCAATCTTGCATCCACCATTGAGAGACAAATCTTCAAATGAAGGCTTTATTTAATCATCACAAATTTTTTGTAAGTAAAACCACAATGTAGAACTTATTATTATTCAGAATAGCTCAAGAGCCTATAGTCCAGCAACTGCCTGAGAATTTTATGGATGTATTCATGAGTTGTATCCATTTTTGAAATGATTATGTGTATATGTATTGTCTGAATGTAGGATATGCATGGACGAATTTTCATGTGGGTGAGTGTACACACCTGTGATCAGGCATGTGAATGTCAGAACAGAATTTTGGGTGTCTTCCTCAATTGATTTCTCCCTCACTTTCTTGAGAAAAAATGGCTCACTGAACCCAAATCTGGATAATTTTAAACCTTGACTCCCAGGATAGGCCTGTCTCTGCCATCCAACACTGGGATTTCAAAAAGCCGATACATGAAAGACTTTACTTTGGTTGTTAGGATTAGAACTCAGATTTTTATGCTTCAGTCATAAGTGCTATCAGTCACTGAGCCATCTTCAAGTCCTGAAAATTATTTAAAAGTAAATGCAATATCGAGTTACTCATCTATTTATCTGATGAATGATGGGGGAATGTTAAGCATTCTAAATGTTAATTAATTGGTCCTACTTTCTGTCTGTTACTTACATTGACTCCGATTGGTTAAATAAAATGCCGAGGCCTGAGATTGGGCAAAGACAGAGAAAGGTGGGACTCCCTGAGATTAGAACAGGAAGCCTGCGCTTTAGACAGAGGATTAATTGATTCCAGCCAGGGAGCAGCAGGAAGGAGGATGCACACCATAGGTTAGAAAAAGGAACCTCATTCCACATGGCCAGGAACATTGGCATATCGTGGAGAATGGCAGTCCAAGGGGACGTATGTATATATGGGGTCATATTTGGGTAGTAGAATTAAGAGCTAGCTTAGATGGGCCAAGATTGCACAATTCAAGCCAAGGCTTGTTAAAATCCACGTGGTGTCTGTGTGTATTCGTTTATAATACCTGGATAAGAATTAATGGCCGCCGAACTAATTAAATATAATATAAATACTGTTAAACAATTTAACTATTTCTACAAATGACACCCAACATAATTTAATCAATTTTTTTTTACAGATGACTAAATGAAATAGTTTAATAATATTTAGTTTCAGTGTGCAAGCCCATTGTACTGCACCAAAACTGCAATATTCACATACTAAAAACTGAACTGTACATTTGTTCAAGACAATCAATACTATTTTAATAGAATTCGCCTTTTGATCAACAGAGGTATTTAGTCCCAAAATTGTTATTTAAATAGTCATTTTTTCAAAATTTAACTATTGAAGAATAAAATTTCTTTGATGATCTTTCTTTACCAGACTCAGAATCTAGAAAATGTGAAAGTCTATTGTAAAACTGCATAAAATTGTGAAGAAAAATAATATACCAGCAATAATGATTTGTGTAAACTTAAAATTACATGCTCTATGCTAAAAATAAACTATAACATACTAGTTACTTTGAAATATTTTATAAATTTTCAATTAATTTATATTTTTTCTAAGGAAGAATCCTTACTGCCAATAATTCACAACCCCCTCTGTCTGGTGTCTGCTTGATTGCAGGATACCATCCTGAGGGATGGCATGGAGAGTTGTTCTCAGAAAATCCAGAATCTTATCATTTTATCTGTTGGTTTGTTTTACATTTACATTTAAAATAAAACACAAAAATTAGTACTGCAGATGGAATTACTCTGTGTTCTGTGCAGCATTTAAAATGGTGTAGACACACATTTTTAAAAATTGTATTGAACATTTAGCTTTTTTCTGAGCCAGCAGAGAATTAAGAATGGTGGATGAAAAAAAATTCAGCATGCATCTTAGTTGCCTCAATTTTTCATGCTTGTTAATGTTTGAAAAAACATTGAGCAAAGTGTTTTCTAGAAGTTTACCTAAAGCTGGTAGGTAAACACATTTAGCTTCTAGCATTCCAATAACTGCAAATGTTTTCTTGTGCACATGCAAGATAGTTTCCTGCACATAAGGAACTAGAAATTTTATTGTTTATTTCCAATTACTGTCCTAAGTAGTTGTGGTAGCATATGTTTTATTAATGTAGCACATTATTCATCCTTCTACATATACAATCATATTTTGTTCTTTTCATATGTATTAATTTGTTTGTGCAGTGGGCTAAATAATAATGCACTGCTTAATCATCTTATTGTGTTTCTATTACTCAGGTAACTTATGAGAATTCATATATTTTACATACAGATTTATACGGCGATCTTTTTCTTTTAATTGTATCATGAGTATACACTGTGCTTATATTTACATACTATATAAATTTTCCATTGAAATAGCTTCTTCTTCTCCACAGATAATATATTAACTGGGGTCCTAATGATGTTTCTCATAATTCTTATATTTTATATTGTTCTCAAATAAAAACTTGAGAGTCTATTTCTGTTTACTCAGATGGAGGATAATGATAAACAAAGAAAGTGGTTTCACATAAGTTTATCCTCAGGTATTGCGTATAAGGCTTTCTTTCCTGGGTTTCCTTTTTTTTTTTTTTAGGTTTTGGATACAGGGTTTCTCTGTGTATCCTAGGCTGTCCTAGACTCACTTTGTAGACCAGGCTAGCCTTGAACTCACAGAGATCCTCCTGCCTCTGCCTCCCTGAGTGCTGGGATTAAAGGCGTACACCACCACGCCGGGGCGGGGGAGGGGGCTTTCTTAAAGTAACATGGGTAAAACATTATTTACATGAATATACGTAGCTTATGGGGGACTATAGAATCAAAAAGCCTCCATCTCGTCTTCCATAGTAGTTAACTACACATATTTTCAAAAAGGTTGGGTCTGTGTACCTCCCAAGCCTTCCATACATCTACAGAGGAATGTTAGTGATACTAACCTTTTGAGGGTTGAGTTGGGTAATCACGGTTGCTCTGTTGTCATGATAGCAATGATGGTCTGGAGGACAAAGTTCCACAAAAATTGGAATTTTGCTCTCATACCCTATGAAATTAAAATAAAATTTCTCACGGTTTGAGACATTATTACATGTATGTAAGCTAAGTAAAAAATGGATTTTTAGGTGTCCTAATAAGGGATACTTTTGCTGAGATGAAACACTGTGACCAAAAGCAAAATGGGGAGGAAAGGGTTTATTTGGCTCACACTTCCACAGTACAGACCACCATTGAAGAAAATCAGAATAAGAATTCAAAGAAGGAAACAGAATAGGTGTCAGGGATAGCCTCTTCTCCAATTGCTAGGGGGTCCACAAAAAGACCAAACACCCTCAGCTCCCTCAGTGTAGGTGGCCCAACTTCAGTTCATTATATGCTTTTTGGTTGACAGTTCAATCTCTATGAGCCCCAATGGGCCTGGGTTACTTGCCTCTGTTGGCCTTATTGTATAGTTCTTGTCCCCTTCCGGTGCCTCTCTCCTGCCAGTTCTTCCACAAGACTCCCAAGTCCCTGTCCAATGTAGGGCTATGGTTCTCACCCATCTGTTTCAATCCTTTGCCTAGTGGAGACTTTCTGAGGACAGTCATGTTATGCTCCTGTCTGCAAGCATAGCGGGGATTATTAATAGTGTCAGGGGCTCACTCTCATAAGTTGGGTCTCAAGTTGGTCTTAGCTGGATTGCATTGACTGCCTTCAGTGGAAGAAGATGCATTTAGTTCTGATTTGACATAAAGTTCTGGGGAGGGTTTGTGGGTGAGGTTCCTTATCTGAGAAGTAGAGGGAGATTAGGAGTAGAGGATAGGAGGGGAGGATTGGCAAGGGAGATGAGAGGAGGCTGTGAATGGAGTGTTAATAATGAATCAATCAATAAATTTAAAAAATTAGTTATATTCACTCTACATTACAATGCATTTATTTTCACGTTCCTCATAATAAAATATCTGTAATTATTAAAACAAAATGATTCAAACAAGGACCTGGCTTCACTCAGCCTGAGTGGGGAGGAGCAAGTCTGAGGTGACTGCTGCCAGTTGTCATACAGCTCAGACAGGTCAGCAGAGCATGTCCAAGATGACCCTCGCAGGGCACCACACTACAGGGCCGGGACATAACATTCCTGAGCCAACCCTATCTGCCAAGGGGCCCTAGGCACCACTAAGGTGAGCAGGTAAGTAGTGAAGAGGTGGAAGCAAAAGAGAAGCAGAAAGGTGCGTGCACAGTGAACAGAGTTGGAACTGGAGATTAGAGTGTAATGTGAAAAAGCCTGATGTGAGTAGTTGGTGATGCCACCTGAGCCCATGGTGAGGTCCTGCCCCATGCTGCCACCAAAGGCCATGTCTGGGTCCGTGGCTCTGCAGCAGCAGGTGTCTGATACCAACAAAACCATATGGATATACTTCGTCTGAACTGCTGACTGGAGCCATGTTGATGCCTTAGGGCTGTACAGAGCCAGATCAACCTCTCTCTTGGGCATAGGAGAACTGGCACCCAAGGTGTGAGAACAGGAGAGCTGGCTCCACCCCTCTCCAGGGGCACTAGCCTGGAGAACTGGCACCATTCCTAGACTGAGCAGCTTGGGAGACTGATCCAGAGAGATTGAATGCGGGAGAGCTAGCTCTGCCAATTATCTGCTGTGCAGTGGCATGGTAATGGACAGATAGCCTCTCTCAACCCCTTGCTCTCTAACCTGGATAGCTGGTCCTGAGGTCATGAGAGCCAGACTACTGGCCTGGCCCTACTCCTCACAACTCGGGAGAGGGTGTCCTGCACCTGTCCTGTGAAGCACAGTAAAGCTGGCCCTGGTGCCAGGAGTGCCAATGAGCCTTCCTTAGAGACTGAGAGCTGGAGAACTGGTCAAGTGCCTTGCTCATTGCAGCAGAGAAGTGCTGAAGAGCTCACCCTGGTGGTGTGGGTGAGGGAGAGCTGGCAGGCTGACCAACTCAGTCCCACCCAGGCTCAGGACCAGAGCTTTGTACTGATCCACCCCAATATCTATTCCATCTATGATCTGTAGGAGCATGTGAAGTTTCTGGTCATGCAGATCCAAAGCTGCAGGATCTCCATGACACAAGGTAACAACAGGGTATCAGAGTGAAGTGAGGAGTCCAGTGAAGATGTGATGTTGATTGTGCAAGTAAAGGTGTGCATTTGAAAGGGTATATTGTGGGACATACTGTGACACACGAAAGCTTCCATAATAAGATTTTATTTTATTTTTTCTGGAGGGGAAGGTTTCAAGGGCAGAGGGAAGTGAAGAGAAGATGAGTGGAATTGAGTGCATGAGGTGAAATTCACCAAGATTCAATAGAATGTAAAACAGAAAAACAAAAAGAATTCAAATGGGCAGAAACCTGGAGGCAAAAGCTGATGCAAATCCAGAAGAGGGGCTGCTTACTGACTTGCTCCTTGTTGGTTGCTTAGTGTGCTTTTTTATGGAAACCAAATCTTCCAACCCAAGGATCACACCACCCTCATTCCTTAAATAAAAAAAAAAAAGCCCTACAGCCCAATATTATGAAGGGTTTTTGTCAATTAACATTCTATCCTTTGAGATGACTCTAGATTGTGTTAGGGTCCACTGAAAACTATCCAGCAGGCTGCACTTAAGAATCTTCTCCTATTTTGACTTAAATGTACAAGTTGTCCAGGGTATTAACTGCATAAGACATAAATGTTGCAATGAATTGCAACAAAGCATTTTTTTGTTCTTTTTATGATGTACATTATACTGTTTACTTTTAAAAATCATTTGTTGTTAAAATAGAATTATCTTACTTTCCTTTTCTCTCTAATTTGTCCTAGCCACACTCCCTCTAAGCTAACCTACCTTGTTCTCTTATTAGTAATCTCTTTTTTTCCGATTATTATTGTTACACGCATAAATGTATGTGTATGTGTGCACAAATGTATAACTATAACCTACTGAATCTGTTTATTGGGGAGATTTTGTTGTTGTTGTATTTTGTGTTTATATGACTTCATGCCTGCAGACATTGTATTGGCTAACCAATAAGATGGCTCATCCCTCAAAGAGATTAATTATCCTCCTCCCAGATGCTATTACTTGTCTCTTTATTTAAAGATGGAATTCTGTTAAATTTCCCCTCTTTTTTGGTTAGCATGTCCACTGAAATTTCCATTGTTATTTGGAAATTAACTGGATTTGTTTATAGAACTATTTTTAGGAGATAATATTTCACAGCAAGCTTCCTGGTATTGTGGTTTTCCCAGTTTTTCAGCCTACTTTCTCTGATATTTCCTGAGCCAAAGACACAAGAGTTATGAGTTAGATAAATCCATTGAGGCTGGGCCCTTTACCATCTGCTGATATATTTGTGGCTTTTTTGTGAATGTCTCCATTTAATGTAAAGAGAATATTTTGATTACTGGTAGTAGCTACATTTATTTGTTGGTATAAGGCCAAGACTTATAAATAGTAAGACATTATGCCAATCTAGTAAAATGTCAGTAATACATTCTTTTATAAGGTCTGTGACCTCACTATCTCCAGGAAGCTGTGTAGGTTTCTGGTACCAAGCATGATATCCCTCCAGTTGAGTGAGCTTTAGGTTCAATTAGACAACTGTTGCTTAACACCAACATGTGAGTTTACTTCCTGCATCAGTATGGATATTTTGACAGGCTGGTAATTTTTAGGGTTCATAGGTGTTGCAGCTGGATATAACTGTTTAAATGCTTTCCTCATTTGGAAGCTTAAATAATGTTTCCTGGAAGCATGAAAGATAAACCACAGTCAAGAAGTCTTTCACATTAGATCCAGCTGGAATCATTCAGTGTGCCCTAAGGGTGTGGTTTCCTTAGCAATAGGAAACTTACCATCACTTCTGAGATGCATTCAATTGCTACACTGACTGACTGTATTGTTTTTGGAGTCCCATTTTTTTAACCCTCTTACAACTATACAAAAGAGGGTTACTAGTGCCTGGTACGGGGATTTTGTTAAACTTTGGTTCTAGTGGGGAGTATATTAAGACCAAATGGGATAAGTCCCTTTAATATGTACGGTATATAAATTAAATTCAAATATATATAATATATATTTGAATTTATATATATAATATATATATGTAACATGCATATATATTTTCAATACAAGTCTTACCTATACTTTTTAGTTTATTAATTTTTTTGGTTTTTTTAATGTTTATTTATTACTTCAAGTTATATCTCCATCACAGTCCCCACCCTCCACCCCTCCCAGCCCCACCATCCCCACCATCCCCCACTCTCCCCCTTCTCCCAGAAGTCATAATTCTTTTTTATGAATAAGTAGGCCACACTTATAAAAATTATAAGGTGTAACATATATTCCCGATGTCCAGTCCCTACATACTTGGCAACAGATAGTAATATTTTATTATCTATCTCCATGAGTTTAAAGTTCTATACCTAACTCATTTTCCATCCTAACTTAATTAGTAACTTAAAAACATCTTCTTAGACTTAGAACATCCTTTTAATCCCTAAACAACTTAAAATTTAGCTGTGAGACTATAACTATCTAGTCTTCAACCACATTAGAGACTTGAGAATGATAAACATATATGATTATACAGAAGTACAGACCCAGCAGCTTCCAAAACTAAGAAATGACAGACAACTGGCTGCCTGGACAGTCCCCAATTTCTCTCAATACATTAGAGCATCTATCTTCAGCCTTTTGGCCCAGTATCTCTAACAGAGATTAATTGTAAAGGAGGAATTATGAAGGACTTACCTACCCTGTCTTGGCAGAGCTAGGCTGTTGACTTACCTACTTCAAAGTTTTGTACTTTTCTGGCAGCACTCTGTCTACAGTTGAAGGAAGGGATTTTTCTTGCCCAGTGACAGGCTTGTCACTAATGCAACCATCTCGAAATGGAGATTCTTCAATGCTCATCCTTTATTTGGAGTGGAAGAGGAGGTGCTGTCAGGAGCTGACATGTTTAAATATAAAAAAATCTTAAGAAAACATCTTTAAGTGTCAAATTCTACAGATCTCTTGAGGCTTTTTAAATCCAACTATCTATCTCCATATATTTGGATAAACAAATGTTACTTGTCTCTTAGCAACTTGATTTCCGGTTAACTTAGAAAACATCTGTGATAAACTATGCTAGTACCTAACCAAATGAAATGTTTGAATTACTATTAGTTTGCATCTCTTAATTATCCTAAACAGTTTGTGACAATTGCTCTCAATGGGCCAAACTTCACATTGAATTTTTAAGTGTTATCTAGGCACACTACCTTAAAAAGGGTTAACCTTAATTTTGTATCATTATACACAGATCCATAATGATGTAGCTAAGTATAATCTTAATTTTGTCTCAATATACAAAGATCAATACCAATATAGCCAAACATCATCTTAATTTTGTTTCAATATACAAAGATATAAGAGCATATTCAATAATCTGTCCCCTTTTCTTTATCATTCCTATGTCTATATCCCCCTATTTAAAGTCTTTTTCCCCCTACATAGGAGACAAAGAAGGATAGAGAAAAGAAAAAGAGAGATCCCTGGGTCAAATTTCCAAAACCTATTTGACAAGACCATTTAACAACTTGTAACCAATCCCCCTAAATAACAAAAAACAACTATAACCTATCAAATGAGCAAAGGCTGGTGGGGCGGGATCACTCATCCTACCTTCTGGGAGTATGATATGGCTAAAATTACTTCCTGATGATTTGGGACGTAGGAAACCTGTTTGGGGCCCAAATAAGAATGAAAAAAAATGGTGAAGCAAGTTAATAGTAACATTTGATAATTCAGTTCTTTTGTGCTCAGCTATTTAAATGTCCTAAAAAGTTTATAGGCAGAGGCTGAACTTCAGGGTTTCACTGAACTCCTGACTGGAACAGTGTGTGGGGCTGAACCATCTTAGTTAGCCATTTTGAGTTGTTCTGATTGTAGATTTTTGAGGAAACAGATGTTGAGAAGTCTGCAAGGATGGATCATCTGAACTACTTGTCTTCTTTGAGGTATGGTCCCTTTCCTTCAGAGGTTTCAGTTGTTCACTTGTCTCTGGATTCCTTAGATGGATGCTTTTAATTTCCTGGAAAAATAAGAACAGAGCCCTGTCCTAATCATAGATCTGTGCACTACTTTTTTTTTTTCAGGTGTGGGGGGGAGGTAATATCTTTTCTAGAGCAAATTGGTTTTTTGACAATATAAAAAGTATTATCTTTCAATGAGATTAAAAAATCCTTTTGATATTTTGGAACTAAACATACCTTTAAGGGTATATATTTTGATATCACAAAGGACAATTCACTTTGAATTTCAGAATGCCTTTTTTGAGTAGCTTTTAAACCTAAATCATTCCAAATCCTATGTGTCTGCCTCTGATTTCTAAGTATTAGAAACAAAGGCATGTACTACTCAATTCTTGGGATTAAAGGTGTGCACCACTACCCCTGGATCTAAGTTTTTCTCTATT
The DNA here is from genome assembly GCA_907164525.1 of Lophiomys imhausi. NCBI lineage: Eukaryota > Metazoa > Chordata > Mammalia > Rodentia > Muridae > Lophiomys > Lophiomys imhausi. Next base: position 10,321,482 of record CAJQZJ010004752.1, read on the forward strand.
TGGAGCTTAGTCTTTGTCAGGCTGGCCTCGAACTCAGAGATCTACATGTTTCTGTATCCAGTGTGTTAGGATTAAGGGTGTATGCCTCCCAAGTGATGACTCAAATATTAACTAATTCATCTTCATAACAAAGTCTGATGTGTAATTGACTCCAGGGTCATTACTCTAGAGTGAACAAATACATAGATCAAGAAAATCTTGGGTTTTTTGTTTTGTTTGTTTGTTTTTGGAAGCAATGAGTAGTAGAACATATGAACTCAGAAAGATTGTGATAGCATGTGTGAAACTTATGCAAACTCAGGTCAGACAAAGTCCCAGCATGATGGACATAAATTATCATGAAACCCCACTACTAGCTACTACATTTGATGGCTGCAGGGAGAGAGATATTGAGTTTTCTATAATGGTATTACCTTTATCAGGTTAACCACACCTCAGAGCAGGTCCCATTCCAGAATTAGTTGAGAAATACAAATTTTATCCCACGGGCTAAAAAACAAGGAGGAGGTGGAAGAAGAGGAGAAGAAGAAGGAGGAGGAGGAGGAGGAGGAGGAGGAGGAGAAGAAGAAGAAGAAGAAGAAGAAGAAGAAGAAGAAGAAGAAGATTCAAAGATATGTGGGTAGGAAAAAGAGAGCGAAGAGGATGTATTAGGGAGGAGTTAGGGATAGAGGTTGAATATTACTAAAATACACTCCATACAAGAAGCTCTCAGCCCTCATATGAATTGAGGGATGTTGATATGAGGGTGTTCCCCTCAGCTGAGGAGAAGGAGAGGATGGAGGTGGGGGAACAGAGAGGGACAGTGAGACCAGGAGGGGAGGAAGGAGGGTTCTGTAATCAAGAATCTGGAAAAAAGTAAATTAATATAAAAGTCTCAAAGCATTTATGAACATATTACTTAAAAAAATCTCTGGTCACTTAAACAATTCTTATGCATAAAAACAGTGTAAGGGAGAAAGCATGATTGCATTATTGATATTATGAAGATGGAATTTGTGACTTCCACTTTGAGTAACAATGCAATAACTATTATTGCACATGTTTTCTAATTAATGTACTTAAAAAGGAAAGGGAAAGGAAAAGTGTAAAATATTGAAGAAATAGAGGTAGAAATTGTTGGGGATTTGCTTAAAATGTCAAGATCATGCAAAATAAGTTATTAAATCATAAGTCAATAAAGGAAATTACCTCTTAACTGAAAACACAACACTATTCCTTGCAAGACACAGAAAAATTTTCTTGAACTGTCCAGGAACCCCTCCTCCTAAGGCTGACTTTCATAGTGCTCATAGAGACTGCCATCTGCTGGGTAAAACAAGCTCTGGACCACCCATGCAATTATCCTGATCTTCCGGATGAGATATGCACATTGGTAAAGCAGTATTCAGACTGTTTATAGGGATAATCAATTACTGCTTGATTCAATTTGAGTCCTGCTCCACATTAAGGAATCCCTGTCTGATACTGTGGACATCACAATAAAAAATAATTAGGGAGGCCTAACTACCTAGGAGAAATCTGTTGTGTTGCTAAATGCTCATGTCAATCCGACTTCTAAATATTTGTGTTTATGTCCATAGATTTTTGTTCCTATCAAAACTGAGAAACTTCATTGCAGAGGTTATTGCTTACTGTAGAGATTCATAACTGCTTTTAATATTGATAACAAGAGACTATAGGTGCTCATACATAGATAGGACATCTATATCAAATTGACTACACCCCAAGGATCATAGAAAATTGCAGAAAAAATGTTGGAGGACTGAGGTGAATGAGAATGAACTCACAGTAGCTCTGGTTACCTCCACAAGATCTGAAAAAGTTTAAATCAGTTAAAATTATCAGCATTAGTAGGGGAGAGCCTAAAGAACCTACAATCTTAGCTGAGAAACTCTTGGCAGTTGATGGCTACTGAGGAAAGAGAGTTACTTTTTTATGAGTGTGTCCACTTAAACCAGGTAGATGCTCCCATATGCACGAATTTATGGACACTACTGACTGGACTCAGTGGTTTAATTTTTTTAATGAAGACGTATCAGGAAATCCTGAGAATAATTCAGGGAATGAAGTGAGGGATAGATATAATCAAGATACACAATATTCATATATATAATTTTTAAATTGCATAAAAACAATATAAATATAAAAATTAATGAAAATGGATATTAAAGGGAATGAAACAAATTTGAGTGATTATCTATATATTCTAGAAGCAATGGAAGGGAAAACATTAAAGTGAAATGTATAAAATTTGCTTACACATATTTCCATGAGAAAAGTCAAAACAAGAATAGTTGCATAGTTACTGATCAAAAAAATTATCAGAAAACCTGGTTCAAAAAGAATGCTAAGGTTCTAGGATAACAGTAAATAAAACCTATCAGTGCCATTGAGTAAAAAGTAACACATTTTGTATTACTGTTAAAAACTGAGCGATTGAAATATTTTAACAGTTGAATTTTTGGTATGATCTTAGATAAGCAATAAATAATACTCGAAATTCATTGAAGAATATACACATATACCAAATACACAACTTCATGAATTCACCAAATCCATCTATTTTAAATTTTAGAGGGAACATCAAAGAAAAAGACAATGCTCCTACACATAGATTGACTTTCTGATTGATAGATTGAGGGAACCACCTAAAATACTGAATGAAGCTAGGATTGATGAAATTATTATGAATAATAGGATTCATAAATACAATTTACCTTGGACAGCTTGGAAATTACCACTTTCTCCGTTATTATAAGAAACAGTATGGGCTGGAGAGATGGCTCAGCGGTTAAGAGCACTGGCTGCTCTTCCAGAGGTCATGAGTTCAATTCCCAGCAACCGCATGGTGGCTCACAATCATCCATAATCAAATCTGGTGCCCTCTTCTGGCCTGCAGATATATCTGCAGACAGAACACTATACATAATAAATAAATCTTTAAAAAAAAAAGAAAAGAAACAGTACCCTTGACAAATGAACTTTAAAAAGAAACTGTAGAAGATAAACACATAGCTATACTCTACTGATGTTCTCCACGGCATTTTTTCTTCAAATATAGACATTATAACTTTGTATGTTTTGCAAAAAACTCCTGATACCAAGACATCCATTGAATCTGCCTGAAGTCACTTACTTTTGGTTAATACTAGGAATGTAATGAATATTTATATAAACTGGTGCTTTTCAGGAAGCTGTCTTCTGGTTTATGTTATTGTTCATGTGGAAATAGAAATAAGATTTTACTGTCAGTAAAAGTTAGCTCTGAATATTCTAAACTATAGTTTGCACATACAAAAAATAGAATAACAATGATTGACTTATGGCTATTATGAGTTTTGCAATAACACTTGTGAATTACCACATGTTGGTTATTTAACTTGCACTGCTGGCATTACATCATTACAATAGTTCCTGTAATTAATCCAATTCATCGCATTGAATTATTTAGTCTGATAACTATAGACTGAATAACTTTTAATGATCTTTATTACTTAATGTTCAAGTTTTATTTGAAAATGTAACTTTTGCTTTAGTGATTAATCAAATACAGCAATTTTATAATATTCAAGTATACCTTTTAAGTATTAAATGTCAAATGGCTATACTTCATAAATTTAATTTTACTAAATGAAGTTTATTTAATCAAAAGTATTTCTAAAAGAAATAGAATGCTTAATACTGACAAAATTTATTGTGATAGCCTATGATTTTTGGTGTATGTATTCATAAGAATATATGAATCAAGGCTATCTTGTATATTTTTCACTTCTCTGTGCTGAGAACCTCCAACAACTTTCTAGGGTTTTGAAATATACACTACTTTATTGTTAACCACAATTTCTCTACAGTGAAATAGATTATCAGGGATTATTTCTCTAATCAAAATTAACTTTGAAAATATCGGCCAAACTCTGCCTATTCCAACTTTCAACCCTTGGTGAGCCCTATTCATCATTCAATTTTACTCTTCAGAAACCAATAATTTTTAGACTTAATTTATGGATGAGATAATTTGGTAGTCATAGAATTATTTTGTACTAACTGTTATCAAAACATACATTAAATGAAATACAAAAACTTTCCAAAGTTAAAATTCATATAAATTATCACTTTAAATAAACCACTCAGGAATGTTTAGTTTATTAAAAAGGCTGAACCTATTCCAAGTTTAGTTGTAAGATATTTCTCATTGTGTATTTATTTACTTGAAGCAGACATTTTTGTAATATTACTTCAGAAATAAATTAGCAAGATAAGAAGGTTTAAACATAATTATGAATTAGCATATTCAAAATTAATAAAGGCTGACTATTGATTAGCATAACATTTTGATTAATATGTAATAATATATTGAAGCTTAAATGAGGAAATTATTTATAGACAATCAGTCTAAGGATTTATGTTTCAATATTAAAACAACTTATACATGACCTAAAATAATTTAGAATACAATATTATTTAAAGATAATAACAATGCTCAATTATTATTATTAATTTGTTATAACATCAAATCATAAATACAATGATCTCAAGTGCTAAAAGATTTTTATATTGAGGGCCTTTTATAATCTCTTAACATCACAAAATAATAATTTATCTATGTTGTGTGCTTGTAAATATGTACAAGTGTGTATACTGCAAACAAGGATTGTGTGTGTGTGTTTTGTAGGTCAGAGACAAACTCCCTGTTGGGCTCTACTTCAAATATGTAGGTCCAGAGGATCAAATTATGATCAGGTTTGGGAGTGTTACCTGATAAGTCATTTTGAGAATATCCTTCTGCATTTTTAAGGCTATTGCAAAGAGGAGCTGCATTTATTATACATATCTTATTTATTTCTGAGCTTTGGTTTAAATTGTATGATCGAGAAAATTATACTTTAAATTTTAAAATACAGAACAAACATTAGGGAACTGAGAGATAATTATTTTTAGAAGCTAGAAAAGACGTTAGGAGGTAGAAACAAAGTTGGCAAATGAGGTTTGATTGCTCATAAGTTTCCTTGAGTTATTCTATTTTATATTTAGCAGCAAGGACATGGTTATATTAATCTTTTATTATTATTATGCACTTGTTTTCATATCTCATTGTCATATTTGTTTTTGTTTTGATAGGAAGATAGGAAAAGAGAAAAAACCATCCCAGGCGCATATGGTTATGAAATGAACTCAGACAGTGTAAAATGAAGGGCTAAAGTTAATGAACTCAAGGCTACTAGCACTCATACAACCATGATCTTTACAATTTTAATAAATGGAGCCTGGGTATATTCTTCAGAAATTAACAACAAGTATTGTGCTTTCAGATGCCGCCATTTTAGTTCTTAGAACCTACATCAGGAGTTTACCAATATCTATAACTCTGGTTGGAGGGAATCTGTTGTCTTTGTCTTCCACAGAGGCCTGAACTCACATGCATATATCCAAATGAATCCACACACAGATACACATAATTGAAAGCTAATCTTTGGACTGGAGAGGTAACTTCATAGTTAATAGCACTAGTTATTCTAGAAGAGGACTTACCAGTACCGAAATACCTCATAACCCTCTTCCATTTCAGTAAGAGATGAGAGGATACACATTTCTAACCTCCATAGGCACTATGCATATATGCAGTAAACATAAATGTATACAGAAACAAACTCATACACATTAATTAAAAAGTAATTAAATTCTATTTATATATTGGAATTGAAAATTTTATACATTTATATATTTATTAAAATTATATTTCAATCACCGCTCCTTCCCTCCTCCCCTCCTGTTCCATTTTTCCCACACTTCACCTCCTCTCCCACCTATCCTACTCCTCCAATGTGGGAGGCTACTACATATCAGCCACCCTCAGTTCATTAGTCACATGAAGGCTAAGAGCTTCCTCTTGCTCTGGGGCCCAATTTGAAAGCTCCAATGGGAAAAGTGTCCCCTAACAGGTAAAAAAAAAAAATAAGTCTGTGACTGAGATAGCCCCACCCTTAATTGCTAAGAAATCTGTATGAGAACCAAGTAGCCTATCCTCTATATTTGTATAGGAGGGGTAAAGGTAAAGTCTAACCTTTTTTCTTCCTATTTTGGTTAGTGTTTCAGTTGCTGTAAACCACTAGGGGTGTAGGTTAGTTGACTCTGTTGATCTTCATGTGTTTATCTTGACACAGCCACTTCTTGCTCTTCTTTCACTCTCTCTTATAATTTTTTTTTTTATCTATCACCTAAATTTGTGTAGAGGGGTCTTGATCTAGTCTAGGCTTTTTTTTTTTTTCTTTTTTAGGTTAGCATTTCAGTCTCTATATGCCTCTAGGGGGTTATATTGGTTGGTTCTGTTGATCTTCATGTGTTGTTCTTGACCTCTGGGTCTCTCTATTCTTCTCCCTCTTATATAGGGCTCTCTCATATAGGCTTCATTTATTCTCTAGTCATCCGGAAAATGTAACTCAAAATGACTATGATATTCTATCTTACATCTTTCAGAATGGCTAAGATCAAAAACTCAAGTGATAGCGTAAGCTGGTGATGATATGGAAAAATGGGAACACTCTTTCATTGCTGGTGGGGGTACAAAGTTACACAACCACTTTGGAAACCAGTTTGGCAATATCTCAGAAAACTGGGAACAGTTCAAACTCAAGACCCAGCCATATCACTGCTGGGCATACATCCAAAACATTCTTCACCAAACCACAAGGACATAGGGTCAACTATATTTATAGCTGTTTTATTTGTAATATGTAGAAATTGAATACAACTCAGATGTCCTTCAATCAAAGAATGGATTTTTTTAAAAATGTGGTATATTTACAAAAAGGAAGTGTATTAGCTATCAGAAATAAAGAAATCATGCAATTTGCAACCAAATGAATGGAACTAGAAAAGTTCATCCTGGTGAGCTAACCGAGACCCAGAAAGATACAGATGACATATATTCGCTTATAAATGGATGTTAGCCGAATAGTACAGGATATCTATCCTACAAACCACATGTGCAAAAGAACAGGAACCTAGCATAACTATCCTATGAGAAATTCCACCCAACAGTAGATCAAAAAGATGCTGAGACACGCAGGATTTTATTATTCGTATGGTGAAATAGCACCACAGTTTTCTAATGATGTATTCTTTTTATTTTATGTGTATGGGTTTTTTTGCTTGTATGTATCTGCTTCGTATATGTGCCTACTTTATTGCCATTTTATGCATACAGTCATAAGATGGTGGACACTTAATCTTTGTCTATCTAACGATAATTGAGACTACTCTTATTCTATTACAAGTAGCCTCGTGGTTAAGAGTGAGATCTCATGTTCATTTACCTGTCTTAGAACTGGCTTGAATTTATGCAGGTCCTATGCATTCTGAAATACCCTGTGTGAGTTCTTATGTGCATCAGATCTGTTGAGTGTGGAAGGAACAGTTAAATTGGATGCATTCACCAACTCTAGCACTTCCAGTCTTCTTTCTTTCCCTCATAAATTACTGAACATTTAGGAGAGTGGTTTGATGAATGTACAAATAGGACTGAGTGTTACAAAGTCTCTTGTTCTCTGTATATATTCAAGCTGTGGTTCTCTGTATTAGTTACCACCTAATGCAAGAAGAATCTCCTCTAGTGAAAGTTAAACCGCTTTTTAAGAAACCAACATAAAGGGGATCCAAGATGGCAGCAGCCTGCACGGACGTATTTTGATTTCAGGGTTAACAGTCACAGGGCAGTGAGTGTTGCAGGATGCTGTACAAATGGCTAGACACCTCTAGATCTCACCCAACTAACTACCTAGGGACCACTGGGGGGTCCCTGGGCAGGACGCTCCCTCCCACTCTCAGACACGCAAGGAAGCCCCTGAATCCGGGATCGGGATCCCCCATCCCCCACCAGGAGAGACCTGCCTGGGTAAGTTCCAATCTAATACCCATTGGGCAGATTCAGATCCCACACAGAGATAATCTCCACCCTGCTGGGCACCCCCAGGTCTTGCACAGACGATCCAGCTATCTGGCAAAAGGTTGCGACCCTTGGAAGTGAACACAGCTCTGCTACAAAGTGCCTTCAGGCTGAAGATTGCAACCTACTGTGGTGATATCACTGGCCAGTTTCCAGGCCGTGGGAGCGGAAAGGCTATTGTGGGGGAAGGCAGATTTACCCACCACAGAAGCCGACCCCAGGCAAACTGTGAGTTATTTGAAACTGTCATATATTGGACTTTTTTACTAGTACTGGCCCTTCCAGTGGGGAACCAGAGCTTACTTGTACACAGCTCCACCCCCTGGATTATATGGTCTCCACCTAGGAGGCGGGGCTGAGTGACTAACCTTATAGGGGTGGAGTAAAGCAACTTGACCCCTACAGCAAAGCGCCCCCTTTGGACCAATGTCCAGAAGATAGATAAAAAATTCCACGTGGCCAGAGGCCCCAGAAGAAAAAAAAAAAAAAACAGAACGAAATGACTCCAACAAAAGAAAGCAACACTATTCCATTCAGCCCGAACCACCTCACCACAGCTGAAACACATGAAAACGATGATAATTCTACATTATGGAAAGTGATAGAGTCCCTTCAAGAAGAACTTAAATCTATGAAGGAATTCAAAGAAGCCACAACTGCACATACGAAAGTGATGGAAAACACCATTAGAGAAATTTAGAACAAGGTGAGTCAACTTGAACAAGAAAAAGAGAGGGCAATGGAACACTTCCAGGCAAAGACAAGCAAACTGGAGCAGGAAATGTACAAAACAAATATCATCACTCAAGAAATGAAAATGGAAACAATACAGAAAACACAGTCAGAGTTAAAAATGGAAATGGAGAATCAAGGGAAGAGAACAGGAACTATGGATTTGAGTACCAAAAATAGGATTCAAGAGATGGAAGACAGGATCTCAGGCATGGAAGATTTGATGGAAGAAATCAATACAACATCCAAAGAAAATGAGAAAGCTAAATACCGACTCCATGGTCCAGGAAATATCTTCAACAAAATCATAGAAGAAAACTTCCCAAACCTAAATAAAGAGATGCCAGTAAAAATCCAAGAGGCTTACAGAACACCAAACAGATTAGATCAGAAAAGAAATTGCTTTTGACACATAATAATAGAAATTCCAAATGTAGAGAACAAAGAAAGGATATTAAAAGCTGTAAGAGAAAAAGGTCAAGTCACACACAATGGCAGACCCATCAGAATTACACCTGACTTCTCCTCAGAAACTTTAAAAGCTAGAAGAGCCTAGGTAGATGTCCTACAAGCCCTGAGAGAACATAGGTGCCCAGCCAGATTATTAAACCCAACAAAACTCTCTATCAACATAGATGGAGAAAACAAGATATTCCATGACAAAATCAAATTCAAATTCAAACAATATCTCCCCACAAACCCAGCCCTACAGAAGATCTTAGAAGGAAAATTCCAACACAGAGAAGATAACTACACCCAAGAAAACAGAGGAAATAGAAACCTCCACAGCAACTAAACAAAAGAGAAACACAAGACAGCCAGCTATACCAAAATAATGGGAAATAACAACCCCTGGTCACTTATATCCAACAACATCAATGGATTCAACTCACCAATAAAAAGACACAGATTTACAGACTGGATCTGTAAACAAGACACATCTTTTTGCTGTATACAAGAAACACATTTCACTGTTGAAGATAAACACTATCTCAGAGTAAAGGGCTGGGAAAAGGTTTTCCAAGGAAATGGACCCAGAAAGCAAGCTGGAGTAGCCACCCTAATATCAAACAAAATAGACTTCCAATTGAAGTTAATGAAAAAAGACAGAGAAGGGCATTATATACTCATTAAAGGAAATATCCACCAAGAGGACACCTCAATATTGAACATCTATGCCACAAATAAAAAGGCACCTATATTTGTAAAAGAAACGCTTCTAAAACTTAAATCGCACATCGATCCAAACACTTTAATAATGGGAAACTTCAACACCCCACTCACAACTATGGACAGATCATCAAGACAGAAGCCAAACAGAGAAATAATGAGTCTAACGGAGACCATGAACCAAAAGGACCTAACAGATATCTACAAAACGTTTCACCTAAACACAAAAGAATACACCTTCTTCTCAGCACCTCATGGAACCTTCTCCAAAATCAACCATATAGTTGGACACAAAGATAGCCTCAACAGATACAAGAAAATTAAAATTACCCCTTGTATCTTATCATACCACCATGGAATGAAGCTGGACTTCAATAGCAAAAGAATCAAGAGAAAGTCTACATACATATGGAAATTGAACAACTCTTTACTAGAGGACCACTGGGTCAGGGAAGAAATAAAGAAGGAAATCAAAGACTTCTTAAAATCCAATGAAAATGAAGACACAACATACCCAAACCTAAGGGACACAATGAAAGCTGTGCTACGAGGAAATTTCATAGCACTAAGTGCCTTCAAAAAGAAAATTGTGACAGCTCATATTAGCGAATTAACAGCTAAACTGGGTGAATTGGAAAAAAAAAGAAGCAAACCCTGCCAAAAGGAGAAGGCAGGAGATCAACAAACTTGGGCTGAAATCAACAACTTAGAAACAAAAAGAACTATACAAAGTATTAATGAAACCAAGAGGTAGTACTTCAAGAAAATCAACAAAATAGACAGACATTTAGCAAAATTAACTAAAAGACAGAGGGAGAAAACACAAATCAACAAAATCAGAAATGAAAAGGGAGAAATAACAACAGACATTGAGGAAATCCAGAGAATATTTGGATCCTACTTTAAAAATCTATACTCCACCAAATTTGAAAACTTAAGTGAAATGGACAATTTTCTTGATAGATTCCACCTACTGAAGCTAAATCAAGATCAGGTAAACAGAGGAGCAGATCCAGCCCACGGCTCCAGCCACAGACCAGCGGCCCCGCCCCTGTCTGCCTGATATCCAGCCTGCACTCGAGCCATACCACAAGAGCAAAGGTAAGTGAGATTATTTTTTTCCGGAGTCTCTAACATGGTGGCACAGTGTGCACTGAGCGGAGAGGCAGAGACCTAACCCAGTCACAGCAAAGCAATTAGGAG
>CAJQZJ010004752.1:10347528-10386333 GCA_907164525.1 Lophiomys imhausi
CCTTAATCATCAGAGAAATGCAACTCAAGACGACTCTGAGATTCCATCTCACACCTGTCAGAATGGCTAAGATCAAAAGCTCAAATGACAGCACATGCTGGAAGGATGTGGAGAAATGGGTACCCTACTTCATTGCTGGTGGGAGTGCAGGCTTGTTCAACCACTATGGAGGTCAGTCTGGCGATATCTTAGAAAACTTGGAATAGTTTTGCCTCAGGACCCAGCCATACCACTTCTGGGTATACACCCACATGCCTCTTCAGGGAATCATAAGGAAGTTTCCTCATCTATATTTATAGCAGACTTATTTGTAATAGCTAGAAACTGGAAACAACCCAGATGTCCCTCAACCGAAGAATGGGTTAAAAAACTGTGGTACATCTACGCAATGGAATATTATTCAGCTATCAGGAACAATGAAATTATGCAATTTGCAGCCAAATGGATGGAACTAGAAAAGCTCATTCTGAGTGAACTAACCAAGACTCTGAAGGATGCATATGGCATCTATTCACTTATAGTAGGATTTTAGCTATATAGTAGAAGGTATCAATACTACAACTAACACACCAAAGGGAACTTGGACATAGACTTTTATTTTTTATTATATATATATTTTTTATATTTTTTCTATTTTTTATTCTTTTTTTTCTGTTTGTCTGCTTATTTTTTTTTGTTTGTTTTTGAGTTCTCTCTCCCGGGCAATGAGACACTTTTCACTGGTGGTACTGCTTCGTAGACCCCCAATGAATGAGGAGGCTCTTGGCCCTCATACAACCTCTCAACTGAGATGAGGGAGTGTTATATAAGGACACCCCACCCCAGAGAAATAGGATGGAAGGGTTAGGAGGTAAAGAAAAAAAATGAAATGGGATATTCGGCCTTTTACTACTAATTGTCATAAATTGTTTAGGATAATTAAGAAATGCAAACTAATGGTTATGTAAGCCGGTCATTCAGTTAGGTACTATGACAGCCTATTATAGTTACTTTCTAAGCTAATCAAAAATAAACCTGCTAAGAGACAAGCAACATCTGCTTACCCTAATATAAGAGATAGATAGGGCCTCTTCAAAAACCTCAAGAGATCTGCAGAATATGGCATTCAAAGATGTTTTCGTAACTTTAGATTTTTTTATATCAAGACATATCAACTCCTGAAAGCACCCCATATTCTCCTCCAAGTAGAAGATGACCATCGAAGAATCTCCAGTGGGAGATGATTGAATTAGTCGCAAGCCTATCTCTTGGTAGGATAAGCCCCTTGCTCCAACTGTAGACAGAATGCTGTCCAAAAAGGACCAAACCTGCAAGCAGGTAAGTCGACAGTCTAGCTCTGCCAAGACAGGGTAGGTAAGTCCTTCATAACCTCTGCTCTACAATCAATTATTGTCAGAGAAACGGGGCCAAATGACTGAAGATTGATGCTGTAGTGTATGGAAGGAAAATGGGAACTGTCCAGGCAGCCACGGGTATGTCATTTCTTAGTTTGGGAAGCTGCAGGCCCTGTACTTCCTATAAAATCAGATATATTCATCCCTCTCAGGTCTCTGAGGTGGTTGAAGAACATATAGCTAGAGTCTCATAATTAAATTTTGAGTTGTTTAGGAGTCAAGAGAGTGTTATAGATCTAAAAAGATACTTTTAAAATTGTGTTACAAGTTAGTATGAATGTTGAGTCAGATATAGATCTTTAAACTCATGGAGATGGTTAGATAGTAGAATGTTAAAGTCGGGTACCAAATACATATGGACTGGACATTGGGAATGTACGTTTAGCCATATAACACCAAGATCTTTTAATGTTTTAGCACTTAGCCCTTAGCTGGACAGACCCTCAACTAGCTAATCTAAATTAACCTGGACCACTTAATCTCAAACAGCCATGTGGCCTGTTGTTATCTCGTAGAGCTCTCAAACACGTCTGTCTGCTTCTGTGACTCCTGCCAGAAAGGGAGATTCCTCTGTGCAAACCACAGGGTTCCTGTTACTGTCTCAAGAAGTCTCAACTTCCTATGCTTTTTTGGCCCATCTAATTGGCCATCAGTGATTTTTATTAACCAGTCAAGAAAATGCCTCAGAAGGGGCTGTGACCAGATTTCAGCATTGAAGTCAGACCTTTAGAGCCAAAGTATTAGACCTTCCTCCAACACACTCTGAATGGATTGGGATGCCTAACAGAGTTGATTTTTCCAACCCATAAAAACAAACCTCCTCCCAGTCTAATATAACTACTTAATGTTTCACTAACTTTAAAAGATTGTTCAGGTATATCACATTTCAGACTCTATCTCACACATCTGAGAATGTCATGAGATAACAAATCTGATGATGCACCCCTTAAAAGCGTATATAGTCAGGTGTCACCTATGGTTTGAGAATGGGTGGGTGTGAAGTTAGTATACAGCATCCAGTCTTTTCTGTGAATATGAGTAGCTGAACCAGAAGAGGTATTAAACCCAAAAACTGAAAATGTGTACTTCACAGGTTAAAAATTAATTATACAAAAGTGGTACTTGCCTTCAGAAGAAACTCATACTGTAGATAGTCAGAGTTTTTGGAGTCAATCATGACCTTTAGAAGTGGGTAGTGATTCCCTACTAAGTGTTCCAATTCAAAGTTGATAAATAAGATTCCCATCATGAAGAAAAAGTGATAGTGCCCTTTCTTTACACTATAACTTATGGTTAGTTATATCATCAGCCCAGTGGAACAAGAAGTGAAATATTCCTCAAAATATAAGAAAAAAATTGGTGAGATTTTGTATCATACTTGAAGGACCCAAGATAGAACCTGTGGACCTCAATATGTAGTTTAGACACAATGTGGAGGTAAATACAGCTTATAGGAAAAGTGATTATGGCAAATGATAAAGAAATTAAAATAAACAGGAGGTACCCATTCCAGAGTACACTGATCATATAGAGCTTGCATATTCATGACATTGTTTTCTACTGTAAGCTCCATAAGAGAATATCCTCGTGTGAGGCTGGACATCACAATGGTCTATGTCAGTGACATCCTTCCATTGTGGCTACACTAAAGCAAGATGATGCTCAGAGCTACATCATGAGCCACGGTTAAAAGTAGAAACACCAAGCTAGGTATGCGGTTATTATTACTACAGTTTAAGTCTGGAATGTCTCCCAAAAAGTCCAGTACTAAAGATTTGTCCCTCAAATTTGAGCTGTTGGAGATGAGACTCTTATGAGGTAGAGGCTAGAGGGAGCTGTACAGCTGTATAACTGTGCTTGAAGAGGATTGTGGAATATTTCTATGTCATACTCTCTTGAACCTACCTACTCTGCACTGGCCATTGTGCTCCACCACAATGGAACACTGTGCATGAACCAAGTTACTGGTGGATTAACTTGCCTCATGCACAAAGGCATGATGTCACTTAACTAAGTGCCACTTAACTGAAGCTTAGCAAGTCTTGAGCCAAAATAAATTTCTTTACATTATAAGTTATGAGACAGATATTCTGTTATGGCAATTGAAAGCTAAGAAAACACAGAATGTAGTATAAATGATAATATAATTAGTGTACATATTAGTTTTCTCCATCTTAGAACCCTAATGCCTAAATTAGTTCAGAAATGCAACTATTAGAAAGATGAGTTGGTGTCTCTTTGTGTATTCAAGTGTGTGTTCATGTGTATATGTAGGCATATATGTGTGTGTTTGTGTACTTCACTTAAGAGGATTTATGACTGAAAGTGGGCAAGAAGTTAACTTTAAAAATGAAATCTTAAAGCTAGAGAAATAGATTAGTGTTTAAAAACATGTGCTACTTTTCCAGAGGATTAAAATATATTTTTCAACAACCATGTTATGAGGTTCATTATTATCTGTAACTTCAGCTTCAAGAGATCAAATACACTCTTCTGGCCTCTGCAGGCACCTATTCACATATGAGTAAACACACTGACATACTCTTATACAATTAGACAAAGTGAAATTTAAAAAATTCAGACTTCTACTTATTTATTTTAGTCGAATAGGAGGCAAAGCATGTTTGATAATAAAAGTTTACTATAAATAAAATTATTTAGATATATGGAGGGGATAAATTTGAACCAAATAGCATATGTGATAGAAAATGGAACCCAAAGTTTTCTATAATGGAGACAATCTATTAAGAGTATTATTACTATATTTGACAAGAAAATATGATTAATATTTCATTAATTTTAAAAAACGGAGAAACTACATATATGATAGCATTTATGGGGAAGAATAAGTTGTAGCATATTTGATCAAAACAGAGATTTGGAATAATTCCATAAATCCCAAGGAGAATGCTGTAATTAAAGCAAACTCACTATGATGGAGATGTAACCTGAAGCAATAAATAAATAAAAAAAGCAAACTCGATTATAACTTCCAAGTTTGAAAAATGAACTAAAAATTGTGCTAATGTAATATATTTGATTTATTTTCTTTTTCCAGTTTATTATGCAGCATGCATAAATATCTGGTGATTAATTTCTTTTGGATAATACTCCCTAAGTTACTTGATTTAAATTGTCCTGCTTACTGTATTTGCTGACTATAGTTTGAAAGGCCTTGTTTCCAGAAATGCTCTCATTGCCTACTATATCATGTTTATTTAGTTTATATTAGATCTTGTAAAAGGTGTCATCAGTAATATTGCTTATAGATATTATTGTAGTGTAATCCATAAAGATTTCCTGTTACCTTTCTTTTTTATTTTAAAAAATATATTTGATGAAAGTACATGAAAATCAAGAACATTATGCATACCAACTCATACAAGATTTTTCAGTGGCTCATGCAATTTCTGTCTGCATCCTAATATCCAAGTCAAATCCATCCTTATTCTGATTGGTATATAGCTGTTACAACTTATCTTTCCTTCAGAGAATTCATTTGTCATATCTTTAGCTATTAAATCATTACTTGTTGCTTCAACAATAAAGTTGCTTTTTGCTGAATACTTTATTAATATGGCAAAATACAAAGATACTAATGAAGTTAGTAAAAATATAAAGCAATTTTTATTCTAAGAATCAATTGTAAAAGATCTCTTTTTTCATGAAAAATTTCTTCTCACTGGAATTGTTTTAAATATTTGACAAATTAATTTTAGAATTTCTTTGATATTTTTGTGGCAGTCTGACACGATTTTTAATTGAAAGCTTAAAGAGTGATGGGACAAAAATATCAGATAAAATTAATACTATTAATCAAATCTTGAAATACATTTATCTATGAAAAGTGTCAAGACAACTTTTTATTTTAGCTATTTTTTATTTTTTGAAATGTTTAATAAGACTCCAGTGAATTATGGTTCTTCATGTAATTTTGTTCTTCTTCCCTTCTTTTTTTTATTTTAACAAATTTTAGCTTGAATTGTGCAATCTTAGCCCATCTAAGCTAGCTTATAATTCTATTCCCCAAATATGATGCCATATATACATACACCCCCTTGAACTGCTATTCTCCATGCTATGCCGATGTTCCAGACCACATGGAATGATCTTCTTCTATTTACCCTATCCATGTGTCTCCTTCTTCCTGCTCCTGGCTTCTTTTCTTCTTCTACCCAAAATGCTCTCTGCTTCAGAAGTCCAAGCACCTTAGTCCTTCCTACCAATGTCTTTGCCCAATCTTGGGAGTCAGCATTTATTTAACCAATTAGACACAAGTAAGGTAAAGTACGATTACATGATATACATCAAGGAAGCTTCCAGGAGCAGGTTAATTATCATTTAGAATGCATAACATTACCCCATCAATTCCCTCCTTTTGTCTAATAAAAAGGCTAATTTTTTAATTCTTATAGTAAAAACAGTAAGACTAAATATGAAGCAATCACGAAGACCATATATAAATTTTACACACATAATGTTTATCCTATTTGATGTCCTTAACGTCCATCTTACGACAGATTCACATTTCTTTCTTTCTTTAACTTCTCTCTTTCCGGTATCAAATGGTAGAATATTATAGCGTAATACTGACTATGGGTACAGATGTGGGATATCACTTCCATATTACTGAGAATGTGTTTGAGAATCAGATGCTTACAACAGAGTGGTACCTGCTGTCATTGCTTTGGTGTGCTTCATGGCAGACTCTAGATAAGGATGGCCTGGGAAAATGTATTTTCTTTTAATCACTGGAATCATTCACAATGATCTGCTGCTGCTCTACTTGTCTATTTTATTTTAAATCTGGACTTATGCTTTTTATACTGTCAGATTATTTTTATAAAATTTTCAATACAACTGATTAACACCTTCAGCAATTTGACTGTATACAAAATTAACTCAAAAAACTCAGAAGCCCTTCTTTATACAAAAGATAAATTAGCAGAGAAAGACATTAGGGAAACAACACCCTTCACAATAGCAACAAACAACATAAAATATCTGAGGGTAACTCTAACCAAGCAAGTGAAAGACCTGTATGACAAGAATTTCAAATCCTTGAAGAAAGAAATTGAAGAGGACATCAGAAGATGGAAAGACTCCCATGCTCATGGACAGCTAGGATCAACATAATAAAAATGACCATCCTACCAAAAGCTATATATAGATTCAATACAATTCCTATTAAAAATACCAACACAATTCTTTACAGACCAGAAAAAACAATTCTCAACTTCATATGGAATAACAAAAAACCCAGAATAGCTAAATCAATCCTGTACAAAAAAAAAAAAAATCTGGAGGTATCACCATCCCAGATTTCAAGCTCTACTAGAGAGCAAAAAAAAAAAAAAAAAAAAAACAGCTTGGTACTGGTATAGAAACAGATAAGTTGATAAATGGAATCGAATTGAAGACCCAGAAATGAACCCACATACCTATGGTCACTTAATTTTTTGACAAAGAAGGCAAAAACTGTACAATGGAAAAGGACATCTATGAAACAAATGGTGCTGGTCTAACTGGATGTAGACATGCAAAAGAATGAAAATAGACCCATACTTATCACCCTGCATGAAACTTAAGTCTGCATGGATCAAATACCTTAACATAAAGCCCGACACACTAAATCTAATAGAAGAGAAAGTGGGGAAAAGCCTTGAACTCATCCACACAGATGAAAACTTCCTGAACAGAACACGAACAGCTCAGGCTCTAAGACCAACAATCAATAAATGGAACCTCATGAAACTGAAAAGCTTTTGTAAGGCAAAAGACACTGTCATTAGAACAAAATGGCAACATAGAGATTGGGAAAAGATCTTTACCAACCCCATATCCGACAGAGGGCTAATATCCATAATTTAGAAAGAACTCAAGAAATTAAATGCCAGGAAACCAAATAATCCAATCAAAAATGGGGAACAGAGCTAAACAGAGAATTCACAAAGAGGAATCCTTAATCGCTGAGAGACACTTGATGAAATGATCAGAATCCTTAATCATCAGAGAAATGCAA
Source organism: Lophiomys imhausi (assembly GCA_907164525.1). Lineage (NCBI taxonomy): Eukaryota > Metazoa > Chordata > Mammalia > Rodentia > Muridae > Lophiomys > Lophiomys imhausi. The sequence goes on from CAJQZJ010004752.1 coordinate 10,354,945, forward strand.
CTCATGACAACTCTGAGATTCCATCTCACATCTGTCAGAATGGCTAAGATCAAAAACTCAAATGACAGTACATGCTGGCAAGGTGGTGGAGAAAGAGTAACACTCTTCCATTGCTGGTGGGAGTGCAAACTTGTACAACCACTATGGAAATAAGTCTGGAGATTTCTTAGAAAAGTTGGAATAGCTCTACCTCAAGTCCCAGCCATACCTCTTCTGGGTATACATCCAAATTATTCCTCACCAAACCACAAGGACTTTTCCTCATCTGTGTTCACAGTAGCCTTATTCCTAATAGCTAGAAACTGGAAACAACCCAGATGTCCCTCAACTGAGAAATGGATAAAAAACAAAACCAAAAAAAAAAAAAACCTGTGGTACATCTATCTACACAATGAAATACTACTCAGCCATCAGAATCAAGGAAATCATGCAATTTGCAGCCAAATGGATGGAGCTAGAGAAGTTCATCCTGAGTGAGCTAACCCAGACCCAGAAGGATGCACATGGCATATATTCACTTATAACTGGATTTTATCCATATAGTACAGGATAACTATACTACAGCCAATGCACCAAAGGGAACATGAACATAGACTCTGTTACCTGTCAATGAGACACTTTGCCCTAATGGTGCTGCCTTGTAAGCCCCCAGTGTATGAGGAGGCTCTTGGCCCTCATATGACTGCTGTACTGGGACGGGGGATGATATGTAGGGACACTCCACTCCAGAGAAGTAGGATAGAAGGGAGAGGGGGTAGAGGTTGGGAGAATGGGACTGAGAGGGGTGGAAAGAGGGCACTGTGATGGAGATGTAACCTGAAGTAATAAATAAACATTAAAAAAAAAGATTAGAAAGGATTCATCCTATGCAATTTTTTCTTTCTTTTTTTAAATGTTTATTTATTATTTCATGTAATATTACAAAGCCTCTGTAGCAGGCCTGCACCAGGCAAAACCCTGTACCCCAGATAGATCAATGTGTCAGTTTGTATCAACAAAAGATACAGAGTCATCTTCAGCTCATAATGAGACAAAGCTGTCCTCGTGCATGTTAAGTTCAGATGCAGCAAACCTTAGCATCACCTTTGATGGTGATAGAGTGCTGACATGGCCAGATAATAGGTTCCATAAAGTGATAAAGAATCTATTTCTTGATGATAACAGTGAATAGATAACAAAAAACCTTTGCTTTTAAATTCAGGGATTTCCTGGTGAAAGCAGACTTGGATAGATATCATTAACTCTATTTACTCAAGACAGTATCTGTAGACATAAACTCTGAAATCACAGTTTCAAGGAGAAGATCCAGGTTGCTTCAGTGATAGAATTTTATTTGGGTCAGCATTGTCTGTGGCTGTTTGCAGTAGGATTGATACATGAGCTGCCCTGAGTTAAATGTGGGCTTCAGTCTTACCCTGCTGCTACTGACAGTCACTATAGGTGTGAATTTGGTAAGATTCTGTATAGTAATGAAGTCAGAACAAAGGTTTTTTTTTTTTTAACTACCCCCTTACTTCTTTCCTTTCATTATTGTTCTTATCAATTCTTTCTAATTATTTTTATCACAAAACAAACAAACAAACACCCCATCCTTTGGTTTTAGGTAACTAGCTGCAGAAAAATAGAATCCATTGTAATATGCTAACAGAGAAGAAAAAAGAAGACATACCTCTGGATACAGGACAAACTCACTACTTTCTGTTGATTGCATTTCTTCAGACTCTACCTTTTTTTTTTCCACATAAAATATTATCCTAAGATAGAGGAAATTGGCCTGGATCACCTTCTCTATATTTTTCAGTGTCAGCTTTTAGTAAATCTTATTACTCCTTATACAGATTGATGTCTCTGGAAGTTGAATACACTACCATGAGCAACACTATACACACAGGTTTTGATAGCTGTATAGCCACATGGGTAGCATGGAGCTTGTTCTTCAAGGACCATATTTCCTGTAGGTTAGCTGTATCTCCCAATGCTCAGTGATAGGGCGTGACTTCAATTGCAAGAAGTGACTTGAGGGATAGAGTAGCATATTTACGTAGTTTGTACCAATTTCTAACCAACCTAGATAGGGGTCACCTCTCAGTGTTACAACAGTGATAACATACAAATAGCAAATTCACAGCAGATCTGTACTTAGGTTATCAGCTAGTTCTGAAACAATAAAAACAAAACAACCAACAACAATCTTGTTCATAACTTCTTGAAGACAGACCAGAAAAAGAACACATTATACAGACTTGAATAAATACTTTGCCTTTCAAAGTTCAGATTAGGATTATAAAAACAATAAAGAACCCAGGAAACTTCCAATTCACCAAACAATCAAAATATATAACATTAGAAGCATACAAGATAGTAACCTGTGAGGAAACTCACAGGTGAAGAATTTTAAACACCTATCCTAAGGAAATGTGATGAACTTTGAGGAAATACAGATAAATGATTCAATACGCTAACAGAGAAATTTAATGGAATGGTAGAAGCAATTAAAAAAAAAAACAGAAGTCTGTGAGCTGTAATATACCCCAAGTGAAATTAAACTGTGATAGACAGCATTGGTAGCATAACATAAGAAATAAAAGGCACAGTAAGGGAGCTCACTGTAACCAATTTGAAAATGCACAGTTCAGAGAGATAATAAACAAGAATGAAACTAAAGGAGGAAAGTATACAGGAGTAGTGGGACAAATTTAATGAGAACCAATGTTCAGGTATTGAGATTCATGAGGCAATTAGATAGCCAGAGGTATATAAAAAAATCCTCTTCGAAAAGATAACAACAACCTAGAGTGAGATACAACGTACATGTATCATAAGGTCATAGTTCATAGATCATTAGAAAATCTCAGTTCAGCTCATCATAATCATAGAAGATTATTGAGAGAGCAAGAGCCAAGAAAGAAACAGCATGGAAGAAGGGCTCAATTCTTCTCTAGCTGCCTTCTCAGCAGAATGCCTACACACCAAATACACTGCCACAAAATTCCATAGGACAGAATGGGGGAATTTTTTTCAATGAGAATACCACATTAATATAAGCTATATTTAATAAATGAAGGAGAAAATAAGATATCCTTAGAGAAAACCATGTAATAATATGTTTCCACTAGATCTATCTTATAAAAACATGCCAAGGAAAGTCATCAAATTTAGTGAAAGGGATATTACTAATAAGAAATGATCATCTCTCAAGAAGTAAGTAAACAAACAAAGAAGGAATTTTGTCATATTGCATCACATTAGAATACATAATAAAGATGAGAGTGGATCACAGATGATATGAAAGAATAAGGGAATACATTTTCAGAGATAAAAGAGTAAGTAGAGGTGTGGGATAGTATGTAGGAAGTTAGATTAATTAAATTAGATTTAGAAAAATCTAGGGGTTATTGATACAGTCTCTTAACTTGGGTCATGAAGATCAACTTGGCTGTGAGCGATTAGCTTATCAGCTTGTGGAAAAACAAGGATGAAGTGAGTTGAAAACAGGAAACAAACAGGAGACTTAATGGACTGAAAAACAAGGTTGAAGCCAGGAAAAACAGGAAAGACTTAATGGACTAAGAAACAAAGTACTTGGCCTGGCATTGTTTTCAGCTGCTAAATGGGTGGAGCCCAAATTAAGCTGAAACAGGTGAAACAAGGAGAGATCCTATTTAATGACAAGTGGATGAGCCCTGGAGAGCCCCATCCTAGAGGCCCCAATGCTAGAGAGCTCCGATGCTAGTGAGTGCTGATGGAGAAAGTGCTAGTGGACTGATGCCCAGATCTCCCTAAGGCAGAAAGTAGCTGGTGAGCAAAGAAAGCCTCAGCAAGACAGCAAAAGGCCAAGAACTAAACCCTGTGGCTCAGCTTTTGCCTAGAGGGGTTTGACCTGTCCAAGAGTGGCCTGAACAGATCTGTGGCCAGCTTTAAGGACTGAGGCAGAGTGACAAAGTTGCTGATGGGAAGGAAATAAGTTGACCTACAGATGGCTGGGGTCTCCCAGAGAGAAGAAAGCCTCAAGCCTTATTTAAGGTGAGACTGCCATAGCCAATTTACCCTGACGGATCTACATCTGAGATATTCCGGAAGAAAAAAGACTGATAAGTGTGTTAAAGGGTCTACCACAGAGACTATGATCCTGATGACTGAGGACCTGCCCCAGAGACTGTATCCTTCTAAAAAGTTAGGAAAACAGTTGTAATAATTATCAATAGGTTTAGTGGTTAGGTTAAAGGGGTTGTAGGAATTTATAGGGTTAATAGTTAAGAAATTGTTGGTATTTGTTATAATTGAATATAGTTAACAATAAATATTTAATAATTAAAACGTTTGGTTACAATAGTATGTTGAGTTAAAGTAGAGATAACATATGGTTTACAACACTAAGATGTATGTGTATAAAGAAGACTCATAAAAAATTACTAGCACATAAGCCAGTACACAAAATTATTTGGAAAGCTGATGTAGAGGACTGGAAATTTCAAAGCCTTTCTAGGGCACTCAGTGATATGTTAAGGCAGTAGTTATTTGTTGTATACATAATTCAGTGGTAGAGTGATTGCTTAGCATAAGTATGCATGTGGTGCAACCCATGAACTAGCAAAAAGAAAAAAAAGCCAAAAGTACTAACATATTTATTTTGTTACCTGTCTTTTTTCAGAGAGAATAAAATTGGGTCGGAAGGGAGATGGTGGGGATCTGAAAGGAGTTTGGAGAGGGGAAAAATGATCAATATGTAGTTTATGAAAAAATAGTTAATTGTAAAAGGCCATCTCCCTTACAGTAAATGGACAAATTCTGAATTATCACACACACTTAATACAATTTGCAGAAGCAAAGAGTAATGAATACCAGAGCCTTTGAGATGGGGAGCTAGAAAGTTGGTAAAAGTGCAAAATGTTTAATATTTCAGCTATATTGAATATGTTCTCAAGACGTTCCATGTAATTAAGAGTTAAAACTACTCTGCTTTATACACTAGAAGTTTATAAGAGTTTCCACTTTAATCTAAGTAACATTAATGCAAGGAGGTGAGGTAGGAAAAATGCTGGCTCTGGATTTATCTGTCAGATAGATTGGGATATGGTTCAAGGTTACATACATATTCCATACTATTGAGTCACAAGGGTAAAATATGTTTATGGCTTATGTCAACTATTAATTAACAGACTGATAAACATACAATATTTTAATATTAGTAAAATATTAACTTATGGTGTTAAAGTAATACTAAAACTGTTCTCTTTAAATATAATAACTTCTTATTGGGAATAAATAAAAAGTAATAATACAAATGTATATGTAAAGTTTTGTTTAAATAGTGTGTTGTGCTTACTGAACTAGTGTTGGAATAAAAAGGATAATCAAAGTAAATGATTAACATAAAGACAACTTATAGATTATTTTTAATCTTACTTGTAAAGAATATTTTCAGAGTTATAGAAATTTTAGACATTCCATACCTTTTCCACATTCTAATACATACATGGTTAGACTATGTGTATCGTTTTTCTTTATTTCCTGATGATTGACAACTCTAAAAATTCAGTGTGATCTGCACATATAAATTGATATTCAGAAAGTTTTATTAAGATATTAAGTTAATACACTTTGATTCATGTTATTGTGTGCATTTTGTATGGGTCTTTTCATGAGCTCAGTGTATATAGTGATATATTTTATGAAAATATCTTACAGTCAAAGAGACTGGAACTTTTGCTGTACCTAAGAGCTAAGTTAATAATGTACCTTGAGGTCATGTAACTTGCTGTTGTCTCACTGTGTGCCCAGCCTATTTGTCTAACCTTCCTTTAAGATAACAATGCAATAACTAAATTTACTTGCCTTGGATTTACCATATAATCTGCTCTAACAGCCTAAACTAATGCATACCTGTAATCTTAAATTCAATATTCTTTCATATCATTCCCCTGCCCCAGTTCAGCAGTCATATGAAGGCCAGGTCATACACTGGGGCCGTGGGATGGAAGGGATAGGGGGTAGAGGGTGGAAAGAAGGTACTGTGATGAAGATCTACCTGAAGTAATAAATAAACATATAGCCGGGCGGTGGTGGCGCACGCCTTTAATCCCAGCACTTGGGAGGCAGAGGCAGGCGGATCTTTGTGAGTTCGAGGCCAGCCTGGTCTACAAAGCGAGTCCAGGACAGCTAGAGATATTCAGAGAAACCCTGTCTCGAAAAATCAAAAAAAAAAAAAATAAAAATAAATAAACATATAAAAAATTTAATATTCTTCTATGTCCCTGACCAAGAAAGCATATGCATACTCATATGTATTCATGTTATGATAATCATTTGCAGAAATAGAAAATAAGTCAAGATGACCTCATACAACAAATATCTGGTACAATGATGGAAAGAGCATATTGATGCTGCTTGATAAACTGCATGTTTGCAGTACTCTCTGTTATCTGGGTCAGTTGAGGTCAGTTAAAGTTAGTGAAAATCTTGTAAAACTGTTAACAATTTCTGTAAAATATCCCTCATTTCTTCCCCATGTGATATTTTCTGTTCTTTTAAATAAATAGGGAGTAAACTCCTTTGTCTGGGACAGAAAGTTAGACATCAAACAGGTATAAATACATGCATAGCAATCAGACAAGCCAGAAACCTTAAGCTAAACACAGATAGAAGACAAGAATGAGAAGTACAAAATTCAACTTTGGGGCTAACTCTTGGTCAAACCAATCCAAGGAAGTGCTATATTTTCTTTAATTAATATGGCATTGATACATTTTGGTGCCTCTAAAGTTATCTTTAATATGCTTAAATGATTGATGTATGGTATTTTGTATTTGATTTACCATTTTACATATCTATTCAAATGATTTCACTTTTAAAAATATTACACTTATGATTTAAAATTATTTTAAAATTTAAATATATCTTGATCATATTTCCCTCCCCCAAATCTTTTCTGATATTTTCCCCTTCCCTTCTCACTGTAAGTTCTCTCTCAAAAAACAAACAAAACACAATATAACAACAAAAACTCCAAAAACCAAGAAAACAAAATAAAACCTTACCCCAAAAGAAAAGAAAACAAGACAAACACCAAGCAGTAATTAAATAAATGCACAAAAAGTGGTGGAGTCCATTATAAGTTGGGCAACTACTCCTGATCATACTGCCTGTCCTGGTGTTGTTGATATAACCAAGTGTCACTCTATTGCAGCAAGCTGATTTTTCCCTCTCTCAGCAGGTATAAGTGACAGTTCTGTTGGTAATCTTTACCCTAGTGGCTAGGTTTTCATTCATTCATTCATTCATTTGTTCATTTGTTAGTTTGTTCATTCATTTGTTTGTTTATTCATTTTTAAAAAATGAAATATACCCTAAACTTTAAAAAAAGGGAAGAGGATGGGAGGTTGAGGGAGAAGAGGGTGGGAGGGTGGGACTGGAGGGGAGAGTAGGGAGGGGATTGTGATTGAGATGTAACTTTAAGAAATAAAAAATAAATTATAAAAAAAAATCTTATAGTAAGAGAAAATAAGAACTTTCACTCAAGACATGGATAGAGCAATCCAATAGAAGGAAAAGAGTCTCAAACACTAGAATCAGAGATCTACTTGTTCACACACACAGGAATCCCATAAAAACAGCAAATTGGAAGCCATTATTATGAAAAATTATATTGTCCTTGATCCCAAAATATAGATTTGTTTCAAACTAGTACGAGGCAGTTACTAAGCCCTGCTTTTCCCATTTTTTAGGAAGATTAAAGGAAACAAATAATTATAAATTTATTATTCAACTTGGTGAATACTTTTAGTATTCACTAACAATACTGGAAATCATTAAAGGGACACTCCACATCAGATGAGTGGGTTGGGTGGGAGAGGGAGGAAAGGGTGGGAGAGTGGAGTCAGGAGGGGTGGAAAGAGGGCACTATGATAGAGATGTAACAAATAAATATTAAAATAATAAAAAAATAATTCTAACTAGAATTTAAGTAACAATAAAGATTAGAATATAATACTACTAGAATTTACATGATAAACATAAGAGTTATACTAATAAAAAATACAATCTACTCAATTCTGTGTAGTAAATCCTACAAATAAAATCAGAAAACTAGATGTTAATCTTGTATATTTGTTGATTTTGTTTGTTCAATGTTCAAGCCACCAGCTTATTTTAAAATAAATTAAAACTGAATTTCTTAGTATCTAAAATTAGAGCCAATCATTTCATACTGAAAATAAAGAAATTGACTTTAAATATTTTATTCAAGTCCCTGAGAACGACTTTGCAGGAATAATTACCAGAGTACATTAAATGGGAGAAAAAAAATCCTTAAGAAAATATATATAGCCTTAGATTGATTATGTGGTAAGCTATACAGTTATGTTCTCATTAATAGTCCTCATTAGGAATGTAGAACATTATTCTGCAGACGTCAGACACAATTTAATTATCCTTAGTGAACACCTCAGATAAAGACTTATTATGATCTAAGACACTGGGAAGGAACTGCAGAAACATTGAGCGGTATACACAAAGGAGAATGTCCAGGACAATGAATTTGGGAGTAGTCTCCAAACCAGGAAACTTTAAAGTAAGAATGAGTGTTCCGATGCTACTGGAGTCACATGGGCAGAAAATAAGAAATTCTCTATAACAGTGATAAAGTAAGCCCTTATCTGTCAAGGCTGCAAAATGGAGACACCTGACAATACAGATCAAATACTGATACCTTGATCCTGCTGGTGTGAAAAGTGTAATGTCACTTATACTTTTAGTTCTGCTACGTATCCTATGTGAAAAGTAGGGCATCTATACGATAAGATTTTAATCTTCCAGAATTGAATTACTTTATGGGGATGAGCAAATGGATGGGAAGCTTGCACTAGTTTTTTTTTTTTTTTTTTTTTTTTTTAGATTACTGAACTCTTACTTTCTAATGGGATTGATGATAATACTTGTCAAAAGCAGTGTTTTGGGAAGTTTTGGGAACAATCTGTTGCATGTGTAAGCATACCCAATTTTGAATGGTTTTCGCTTCTTAGTGTTTAAAATATAGTTGTAAGATGAGACAAGTTCACTAACGAAAGAAATAGATTCAGGAAGGAAGGTAATCAAATTTTATCATAAAAGAATTAACTATTTTAAGCTTTTTGGTTGGTGTGGTGCATTTATCTATCTATCTATCTATCTGTCTATCTATCTATCTATCTATCTATCTATCTATCTATCTATCTATCTATTTTATTCTTCTCTCATATATTACCTCTCCACCACAGTTTCCCCTCCCTTCTCTCATCCCAGTCCCTCCAGTGGGTTTAGGGTCCTTATTAATAGTAGGCTTTGCCAGGGTCCCATAAATTTCTGTATGTTGTGCATACATTTTCTTTGAATTCTTGGAAGTCTTTACTTTCTTTCTTTATTACTGCCTTGGCTCAATAGTCATTAAATAGAGATTTGTTCAGTTTCCATGTGCTTGTAGGCTTTCTGTTGTTACTGTAGTTGAAATCCAGCTTTAATCCATGGTATTCTGATAGCATACAGGGGTTATTTATATTTTTCTTATATCTTTTGAGTATTACTTTGTGATGGAGTATGTGGTCAGTTTTGGAGAAGGTTCTGTGAGGTGCTGAGAACATCCTATATTCTTTTGTTTTGGGGGTGAAATGTTTTGTATATATCTATTAGGACCATTTGATTCATAATACCTTTTAGTTTCATTATTTCTCTGCTAAGTTTCTGTCTGGATGATCTTTTCACTGATGTGGGTGAGATGTTGAGGTCTCCCAATATCAAAATATAAGATTTAAAGTGTAATTAAAGATTTAGTAATGTCTCTTTTAGAAATGTGGCAGCCCTTGCACATTTCACAATTTTCAACATACAGATATTCATAGTTGAGACTTCATATTGATAGATTTTTTCCTTTAATGAGTATGTAGTGTCATTCCCAATCTCTTTTGACTAATATTGAATGAAAGCCTATTTTATTAAATATTAGAATAGCTACATCACCTTGCTTCTAAAGTCCACTTGTTTGTTGAAGTGCATTTCTTGTATACATCAGAAGGGTGTATTCAGTTTTTGCATTCATTCTCTGAGCCTGTGTCTTTTTTTCTTTTTAATTGAGGAATTGAATCTACTGATTTTGAGAGATATTAATGACCAATGATTGTTAATTCTTGCTGGTTTTGTGGTTATGGTGGTGGGGTAGTGTGTGTGTGTGTGTGTGTGTGTGTGTGTGTAAGTGTGTATTTTCCTGGATAAATTTAACCTCCTTAGTTTGAGGTTTTTCCTTCTAGTACTTTTTGTAGGGCTGCATTTGTGGATAAATGTTTAAATTTGACTTTGTCATGGAATATTTTGAATTCTCCACCTATGGTAATTTAATTTTTTTCTGGGAATAATCATCTGGGCAGGCATCTGTGATCTTTTAGAATCTGCAAGACATCTGTCCAGGACCTTATGGCTATTAGAGTCTCCACCAAGAAGTTAGTTGCAATTCTAATAGTTCTGTCTTTATATGTTACTTGGCCCTTTTCCTTCCACCTTTTAATATTCTTTCTTTGTTCTGTATGTTTAGTGTTTTGATTATTATGTAAGATGGAGACACATTCTTTTCTGGTTTAATTTATTTAATGTTCTGTATGCTTTTTGGTCCATTATAGGTATATACTTCTTAAGGTTAAATATCTTCTTCAATGAATTTGTTTAATTTTTTTTCTAGGCATTTGAATTTGGATATTCTTCTATTCCTATTATTTGTAGGTTTTGTTTTTGCATAGTGTCCCAGTTTTTCTGACTATTTTATACCAGAACCATTTTCTTTGACTGAATTATCAATTTCTTCTATTGTATTTTTTATGGTTGAGATTCTCTCTTCTATCTCTTGTATTCTGCTGAAATTCCTTGTGTCTGTATTTCCTGTTCACCCTCTAGATTTTCATTCTTCAAGATTCCCCCAGCTTGGTTTTTCTTTATTGATTCTATTCCATTTCAGCCCTTGAACAGTTTTATTCATTTCCTTCATCTTATTATTTTTTCTTGGGTTTCTTTAAGTGATTCATTTTCTACCTTGGCTTGTTTGTGCTTACCTGGATTTCTTTAAAGGAAGTTACTTATTGCCTCTTTAAGTATCACTAATATCTTCATAACGTTGGTTTTAAGGTAGTTTTATTGTGTTTCAGTTCTGTTGGAATATTCAGGGCTTGCTGTAGTAGAATAGCTGCTCTCTGGTGGTGCTGTATTGTTGGATGCTGTTTTTTATATTCTTAAATGGGATTCTTGCATCTGACTTCAGGATATTTGTAAGTCTAGGTGCTGATTTCTGAGTTTGTCTTTGTTGAAAACATTTTCTACTTTAAAAGGAAACTTTATGTTTTTGAGATATGAAAATCTTTACAAAAGCTCATGTTCAATTTAACAATGAGTGTGTGTGTGTGTGTGTGTGTGTGTGTGTGTGTGTGTGTGTGTGTGAAATAGAACTATGCTTTAGATATAGACTTAGACTAGATCTTGTGTAGAGTGTTCAAATAGCATTCAGGAAGCTGTATTCTCCATATGCAGGAAAATGTCAACTGGCTATGGTGGCACACCAATATAATCCTAGCATTTCAGGATTGAAGAAGGGAGGTTAAGAAGCCACAGTCATTCTCAGGTACATATCAACTTGGAAACCAGCAAAGGCTACAAGAATTCTTATCACCAAAATATCTAGATATAAATCTAAGTGATGAAAGAAAGTAAATCTATGATAAAAAGAACATTAAATCTCTCAAGAAAGGAACAGAAAAATAATTGACTGTTCACCCTGCACTAGGTAATTTTATTGAAAATGTTGATTAAAAATTTTGGGTCTATAGCCGGGTGGTGGTGGCGCACGCCTTTAATCCCAGCACTTGGGAGGCAGAGGCAGGTGGATCTTTGCAAGTTCGAGGCCAGCCTGGTCTACAAAGTGAGTCCAGGACATCCAGGGCTACGCAGAGAAACCCTGTCTCGAAAAACCAAAAAAAAAAAAAAAAAAAATTTGGGTCTACAGTATAAAAAGTTATTTGCTCTCTGAATTTACTAAAAATGTGTGACTAGATGTAGTTTTCTTCCTATAGATCTCCCATGCTCATGGATAGGTAGGATCAACATAATAAAAATGGCTATCCTACCAAAAGCAATATATAGATTCAATGCAATTCCTATCAAAATACCAACACAATTCTTTATAGACTTGGAAAGAGCTATTCTCAATTCCATATGGAACAACAAAAATCCCAGAATAGCTAAATTAATCGTTTACAATAAAAAAAATCTGGAGGTATCACCATCCCAGATATCAAGCTGTTCTACAGAGCAATAGTAGTAAAAACAGCATGGTATTGGTATAGAAACAGACCAGTAGATCCATGGAATTGAATTGAAAATCCAGACTGAGACCCACACACTTATGGGTACCTAATTTTTGACAAAGAAGCCAAAATGGCACAATGGAAGAAGGACAGCATCTTCAACAAATGGTGCTGGTCCAATTGGATGTCCACTTGTAAAAGAATGAAATTAGACCCATACTTACCACCTTGTACAAAAATTAAGTCCAAGGGGGTCAAAGAACTTAACATAAGGCCAGTCACCCTAAATCTACTAGAAGAAGAAGTGGGAGAAACCCTCGAACTCATTGGCACAGGTGACAACTTCCTGAACAGAACACCAACAGCTCAGGACCTGAGATCAACAATCAATAAATGGGACCTCATGAACCTGAAAAGCTTCTGTAAGGCAAAAGACAATGTCATTCGAACAAAACGGCAGCCTTCAGACTGGGAGAAAATCTTCACCAACCCCACATCTGACAGAGGGCTAATATCCAAAATCTACAAGGAACTCAAGAAATTAAATGCCAAGAAACCAAATAATGCAATCAAAATATGGGGGACAGAGCTAAATAGAGAATTCACAAAGGAGGAATCTCTAATGGCTGAAAGACACATGAAGAAATGCTCAACATCCTTAATCATCAGAGAAATGCAACTCAAGACGACTGTGAGATTCCATTTCACACCTGTCAGAATGGCTAAGATCAAAAGCTCAAATGACAGCACATGATGGCAAGGATGTGGAGAAAGGGGAACCCTACTCCATTGCTGATGGGAGTGCAGCCTTGTGCAACCACTATGGAGGTCAGTCTGGCAATATCTTAGAAAACTTGGAATAGATTTGCCTCAGGACACAGCCATACCACTTCTGGGTGGGTATACACCTAAATGTCTCTTCATGGAATCATAAGGAAATTTCCTCATCTATGGTCATAGCAGCCTTATTTGTAATAGCTAGAAACTGGAAACAACCCAGATGTCCCTCAACCGAAGAATGGGTTAAAAAACTGTGGTACATCTACACAATGGAATATTATTCAGCTATCAGGAACAATGAAATTATGCAATTTGCAACCAAATGGATGGAACTAGAAAAGCTCATCCTGAGTGAGCTCACCCAGACTCAGAAGGATGAATATGACATCTATTCACTTATAGTAGGCTTTTAGCTATATAGTAGAGGATATCGATACTACAACCAACGCAACAAAAGAAACATGGACATAGACTTTTTATTTTTTATTCTTTTATTTTTATTTTTTTCTTTTATTCTTTTTTATCTGTTTGTCGGCTTATTTGTTTGCTTGGTTTTTTAGTTCTTTCTCCCTGGCAATGAGACACTTTTCACTGGTGATACTGCCTGGTAGACCCCCATTGTATGAGGAGGCTCCTGGCCCTCATATGACCTATGAACTGGGGTGAGGGACTGTTATATAAGGACACACCACTCCAGAGAAGCAGGGTGGAAGGATCAGGGGATAAAGAAAGAAAATGAAATGTGAAGTTTCGGCCTTTGGCTACTAAGTGTCGTGAACTGTTTAGGATAATTAAGAAATGCAAACTATAGTTTGCCTCAGGACCCAGCCATACCACTTCTGGGTATACACCCTAATGTCTCCTCATGGAATCATAAGGAAATTTCCTCATCTATGGTCATAGCAGCCTTATTTGTAATAGCTAGAAACTGGAAACAACCCAGATATCCCTCAACCGAAGAATGGGTTAAAAACTGTGGTACATCTACACAATGGAATATTATTCAGCTATCAGGAACAATGAAATTATGCAATTTGCAACCAAATGGATGGAACTAGAAAAGCTCATCTTGAGTGAACTAACCCAGACTCAGAAGGATGCATATGGCATCTATTCACTAATAGTAAGATTTTAGCTATATAGTAGAGGATATTGATACTACAACCAACACACCAAAGGGAACATGGACATAGACTTTTGTTTTTATTCTTTCTTATCTGTTTGCCTGCTTATTTGTTTGTTTGTTTTTTACCTCTCTCCCGGGCAGTGAGACAGTTTTCAGTGGTGGAACTGCCTTGTAGACCCCCAATGAATGAGGAGGCTCTTGGCCCTCATACTACATCTGAACTGAGATGAGAGACTGTTATATAGGGACACCCCACCCTAGAGAAATGGGATGAAAGTGTTAGGGGGTAAAGAAAAGAAAATGAAATGTAAAGTTTCGGCCTTTTGATACTAATTGTCATAAAATGTTTAGGATAATTAAGAAATGCAAACTAATAGTCATGCAAGCCGGTCATTGTGTTAAGTACTATGACAGTCTATTATAGTTATTTTCTAAGCTAATCATAAATAAAGCTGCTAAGAGACAAGCAACATCTGCTTATCCTAATATAAGAGATAGATAGGGCCTCTTCAAAAAACCTCAAGAGATCTGCAGAATATGGCATTCAAAGATGTTTTCGTAACTTTAGATTTTTTTTTTATATCGAGTCATATCAACTCCTGACAGCACCCTTTATTCTACTCCAAGTAGAAGATGAGCATAGAATAATCTCCAGTGGGAGATGATTGAATTAGTGGCAAGCCTATCTCTTGGTAGGAAAAGCCCCTTGCTCCAACTGTAGACAGAATGCTGTCCAAAAACGACAAAACTTGGAAGCAGGTATGTCGACAGGCTGGCTCTGCCAAGACAGGGTAGGCAAGTCCTTCATAACCCCTGCTCTCCAATCAATGTCTGTCAGAGAAACGGGGCCAAATGTCTGAAGATCGATGCTGTAATGTATGGAGAGAAAATGGGAACTGTCCAGGCAGCCACTGGTATGTCATTTCTTAGTTTTGGAAACTGCACCCTGTATGTCCTATAGAATCAGATATATTTATCCCTCTCATGTCTCTGAGGTGGTTGAAGAATAGATAGCTAGAGTCTCATAATTAAATTTTGAGTTGTTTAGGAGTCAAGAGAGTGTTATAGATCTAGGAAGATGCTTTAAAATTGTGTTGTAAGTTAGTATGAATGTTGAGTTAGATATAGAACTTTAAACTCATGGAGATGTTTAGATAGTAGAAAGTTAAAGTCAGGGTCCAAATACATATGGACTGGACATTGCGAATGTATTCTAAGCCATATAGCCCTCATAAACTGTGGCCTAATTACCTCTGTTGTTTTGTATTGTATCTATTATTATAAGAGAAAGAGCCATTTTTTTGGACTGAAAGAGGGAGATTTTGGGGGAAATAAGATATACCTTAAACTTGAAAAAAAAAGGAAAGAGGACGGGGGGGTTGAGGGTAGGAGGGTGGGACTGGAGTGGGGAGGGGGAATAGGGTGGGGATTGCCACTGAGATGTAACTTGAATAAAAATAAATAAATAAAATAAATAAATAAAAAGAAATGCAAACAATAGTCATGCAAGCCTGTCATTTTCTTAGGTGCTATGACACTCTATTATAGTTATTTTCTAAGCTAATCAGAAATCAAGTTGCTAAGAGACAAGCAACTTTTATTTATCCTAATATAAGAGATAGATAGGGCCTCTTCAAAAACCTCAAGAGATTTGCAGAATATGGCATTCAAAGATGTTTGCTTAACTTTAGATTTTTTTATATGGATACATGTCAACTCCTGACAGCACCCCCTATTCTACTCCAAGTAGAAGATGAGTATTGAAGAATCTCCAATGGGAGATGATTGAATTAGTTGCAAGCCTATCTCTTGGCGGAAACAACCCCTTGCTCTAACTGTAGACAGAATTCTGTCCAAAAAGGACAAAAATTGGAAGCAGGTAAGTCTACAACCTAGCTCTGCCAAGACAGGGTAGGCAAGTCCTTCATAATTACTGCTCTACAATCAATGTCTGTCAGAGAAACAGGGCCAAACGACTGAAGATCGATGCTGTAATGTATGGAGAGAAAATGGAACTGTCCAGGCAGCCACTGGTATGTCTTTTCTTAGTTTTGGAAGCTGCAGGCCCTGCACTTCTTATATAATCAGATATATTTATCCCTCTTAGGTCTCTGAGGTGGTTGAAGAATAGATAGCTAGAGTCTCATAATTAAATTTTAAGTTTTTTAGGAATCAAGAGAGTGCCCTGCATCTAAGAAGATGTTTTCAAAATTGTGATGCAAGTTAGTATGAAAACTGAGTTAGATATAGAACTTTCAACTCATGGAGATGGTTAGTTAGTGAACATTAAAGTCAGGTGCCAAATACATATGGACTGGACATTGCGAATGTATTATAAGCCATATGACTCTTATAATTATGGCCTAATTACTTCTGTTGTTGTGAATGAATGGAATTTATTATTAAAAGAGAAACAGCCATTTATTGAACTGAAAGGGGGAGCTGTTGGGGGAAAAAAGATATACCTTAAACTTAAAAAAAAAAGGATGGGGATGGGTGGGTTGAGGCAGGAGTGGTTGGGAGAATGGGACTGGTAGGGGATGTAGGGAGGGGATTACAATAGAGATTTAACTTGAAGGAAAAAATTAAATAAATAAAAAATAATAATAAAAGGCCCTAGGTTTCACACCTTTGCCACGAAAGTGAAAAGAAATAATACCAAAAAAAAAAACCAAAAGATAATGAATAAAAACTAATGCCAATAAACTAACAAAAAAATTTTGGGGTCTACAGTATAAAAAAAGTTGTTTGCTCTCTGAATTTACTAAAAATGAGTGACTTGAAGTAGTTTTCTTGCTATTATTTCTATAGTAGTTTCTAAAGAAAGATGATAGGATCTACTAAACTGAAGCAAGGAATCAAAATGATGAAAGATAACCAAGAAAGAGACATGAATATTGCAATATCAGGTGTGTGAAAAGATGTTAATAGTAGAGTGTCAGTGTGTATATACACTGATAATAATACTCATTCTTAATCATTCAGTTTCAAAAAGTGATCTAGGCATAGATTTAAGAAAGCTTCTTATTGTGCTGACCATATACATCTTATTGTGATTAGACATATATTAATTGAAACACAAAATAATCAAAAGTAAAGGTAATAATAGAAGAACATACTAAAGAGATTGACAGAGCATGACTATTTCAGCAGTGCATGAACTGAGAAAGATCCATAATATAATCATCAGTTTCTTAACTATGCAATTAAGATATGAAAAGACAGTAGGTTCATTTTTTTTTCTCATAGTAATTTATCTTAAATGATGTACTATTTTTTTCTAGTTGTAAGAAATGATTTTAGTTGGGTAAATATGGAGAAATCACTTAGTAAAAATTCGGGACACACAGTAGAGAAGGAAGGGAAAAGTATCAATGAAACTCCCAACAGAAAATAGAAGTGTCTCGGGGCCAACAAGATGGTGACAGCCAGCAAGGACAAATTTTGAGCACAGGGAAATCAGCTAGAACACCACAGAGATATAATCATGCTGAGCAACAATCTGAGAGATGTGAACATGTGGGGGCCCACCTGGCAAACACATGGACAAATAAAAATCCCTGGGCTAGACTCTCAGACACTCAGAAAACAGACTAGCCAGACACCAAAGCAAGAGAGCTTCATAACAAGAAGGGCCCATGAGTGGGTCTGAACCTTTCAGGACCCCAGCTGGCAGCTCCAAACCCCAGACAGAGCTACTCACCATATTCCTGAGCCCCCAGCTTCCACAAAAGAGGACAATCAGAGCCACAGGAATCGATATATTTTCAGGAGAAT
Organism: Lophiomys imhausi; assembly: GCA_907164525.1. Classification (NCBI taxonomy): domain Eukaryota; kingdom Metazoa; phylum Chordata; class Mammalia; order Rodentia; family Muridae; genus Lophiomys; species Lophiomys imhausi. Next base: position 10,372,942 of record CAJQZJ010004752.1, read on the forward strand.
CAATATGGCATGACCAAGAGCACTATATGAGCTGCAGGAGAACTGCTGAACCACTGTGGATATATACTCCAGTGGTGGAGTGGTGGTATAGGAGGTGCAAGCATATTTGGACTCACTTAGAAAGGCTTTGGACAATATAGGCCCCTCTACTGAACATACAGACACTCAGAAGAACATTGCAGCCAGACAAGGCTGCTGGGCACTTCCTGTTGCAGTGGAGGAGCTCCCAGGTCTGATCAATTCAGGACCTGAGCAGGCATCTCCTATCTTCAAACAGGGATTTGCCCAGGCTTCCTGAGTCCCCAACTTCCACACGGTCACTCCAAAAGAGGACCAACAGAGCTACAAGAAAAGTAAGGTCAGATTGGGCTGAAAGGCAGGTGGTTGAGTTAAAAGGTGTGGAGCTCTACTGAGTCCAAGCCCAAAGAACAGGTTGTGGTCCTCATATCAGAACTCCCTGCCAGTGCACCTTGCCCCTTCTCAGCTGGGTACCTGATCTACACATCCATAATTCCGACCCTGGACTAGCATGCTCTTGTTCATTGTGCTCTGTCTGAGTGATACAGATTCCAAGAACTCATTACTTCTGGCTGAGAGGCAGAGGGGTGATCCTGGAAATACCTAGGAGCCACCTAGGGGCACCATGACCACAGACCTGACCCTCATATGTGACACATGAGATGCAGGGGACCTGTAGCTCTAGCATAAAGTCTGTGGACCTCCAACCCCCACTGACTTCACTAGGAAGACCAGCTAGATTTCAAGAACCTGCAGACTAGAATAACACATACCACCCCAATCCCTGATCTGAGCACCCAGTTGGGACACAGCAGGAAGGGGAGAGCTTCGGGAAGCACACTGAGCTCCAGCCCCAAACACAAGGCCCCATCTGGCTTGTGGAGAGTTACAGATCACCAAGATTATACAGCCTCTACACCAAAGCTCCTTCCTTGGCATCAGGTCAGGAAGATACCATGAACAACCAGCTAAGGACAATCAGATGGCTAATGATCAATGAAAGAACAAACTGTCAAAATTTAGGAAAATATGACTACAACAAAATTCACCTATGTTCATACAGTAAGCCCTGACTGCAGAAAATGTTAATTAAATTATTAATCAGTATTTATATTATATTTAATTGGACAGTGGTGTTAATCCTTAACCTACCATTATAAATGAGTACATAGAGACCTGAAGGATTTTAACAAGCCTTGGCCTGGATTGTGCAATCTTAGCCCATCTAAGCTAGCTCTTAATTGTATTCCCCAAATATGACCCCATATAATATACATACATCCCTTGGGTTATTATTCTTTATGCTCTGCTGATATTCCTGGCCACGTAGAATGAGGTTCTTGTTTCTTACCCATGGGATATATCCCACTTCCTGCTCTTGCTGAATGGGAAAGAGACAAGGCTAAGAAAGATTTGAAAGATTGGCAGACAAAGATAATTAAATTGGAGCAGGAAATATATAAAACATATAAAACTGTTCAAGACTTCAAATTGGAAATGGAAACAATAAATAAAAAACAAACAGAAACAATCTTAGAGATGGAAAACCAAGGGAAGAGAACAGAAACTACCCAAATGGGTATCAAAAATAGAATACAAGAGATGGAAGACAGAATCTCAGGTGTGAAAGATTCCATGGAAGAAATCAGTACAACAACCAGAGAAAATGAGAAATATAAAAAATTCCTCACCCACAGCATCCAAGAAATCAAAGACTCAATGAAAAAAATGGAACCTAAGAGTTATAGGCATAGATGAAGGAGAAGACTCACACTGCCAAGTTTCAGGAAACATTTTCAACAAAATCATAGAAGAAAATTTCCCAAATCTAAAGAAAGAGATGCTGATAAAAGTCCTAGAGGCATACAGAACACCAAATAGATTAAACCAGAAAATAAATTCCTCTCATCACAAAATAATTGATACTCCAAATGTACAGAACAAAGAAAGAATATTAAAAGCTGTAAGAGAAAAAGGTCAAGTAACATACATGGCAGACCCATCAGAATTACACCTGATTTCTCCTCAGAAACTTTAAAAGCCAGAAGGGGATAGGTAGATGTCCTATTAGCACTAAGAGACCACAGTTGCCTGCCCATATTACTATACCCAGTAAAACTTTCAACCATCATAGAAGGAGAAAACAATATATTCATGACAAATCCAAATTCAAACATTATCTTGTAAAAAAATAATTAAATTATTTAACCTGTATTTATATTATCATTAATTGGATTGGCGGCAGTTAATTCTTATCCAGACATTATAAATGAGCACACAGACACCACGTAGATTTTAACAAGCCTTGGCCTAAATTGCACAATCCTAGCCCATCTAAGTTAGCTCATAATTCTATTACTCAAATATGACCCCATATATACATACGTCCCCTTGGACTGCCAATCTCCACACTATGCCGATGTTCCTGGCCATGTGCAATGAGGTTCTTTTTTCTAACCCATGGTGTGTGCCTCCTTCTTCCTGTTGCTCCTGGCTGGAATGAACTAATCCTCTGTCTAAAACACAGGCTTCCTGTTCTAATCCCAGGAAGTCCCATCTTTCTCTGTCTTTGCCCAATCTCAGGCCTCGGCATTTTATTTAACCAATTGGAGTCAATGTCAGTAACAGACAGCAAATAGAACCAATTAATTCACACTTAGAATGCTTAACACTACCCCAACAATTCCTTCCTTTTGTCTAATAAAAAGGATAAATTTTTTAACTCATCAGTAAAAACAATAAGAACAAATATGAAACAAGAAAACCAAAAAATACAAGTTATGCACATAATGTTTAGCCTATTTGTATCAGGCAATCTTGAAGTAGAAAAAAATCATTTATCTATCTTGGTGTGTCTAAAGTTCTGAACCTAAATAATTTCTATCATAACCTATATTTATAAACCTAAAGATTTTATCTAGACTTGAAAATATTCTATAAAATCCTAAACAACTCAAGTTCAATTGATTTTTATAACTATTATGCCTTCAACCCCATCAAAGACAAAAAGAAGGGACAAAATTATGATTTGAATTAGTAGGAAGCATAGGAGAACAGCTTCCATTAAGAAATATGACAGTTTTTTGCCAAGACAGTCCCAGATATCTCTCAATATCATTGAAGCATCATCTTCAGCCTTCTGGCCAAGATTTTTCACAGACTAAATTGTGCAGCAGGAAATAAGGATTTTCCCATTCTGTCTCTGCAGAATCAGGACATCGACTTACCTGCATATAAGTTCTGGTCCATCTTTGGACTGTGTATAGTCTGTTGAGAGAGCAGGGGCATTTTTGACCAATAGGAATTATCTCCTGATGGGAGATCTCTTTTTGAGGAATTATCTCCTGATGGGAGATTTCTTTTTGATGCTCATTTTCTTCTTTCAAGTATTAGGGGAACTGTCAGGAACTGACTGTCTTAAGTCAAACAAATTTTAAAATAATAAAAATATCTTTAAATGTCATTTTCTGTATGCCTCTGATGGTTTTGAAGACATCTACCAATTTATTTATAATTCTATCTATCAGCTATCTTCTATCTATCTATGAACAAATAAACTCTATATTTTTAACCATTTACTATCTGTTTAACCTATTAATTCTATATTGTGATAAATTAAGACTAGTATTTGACATGACCAGAAGCTTGATTGGCCAGTCAACTTGTATTATCCAGACTCCTAAATAGATTGCAATAGCAACCCATGAAAGGATCAGAAGTAAACCTGTACTTTTAAATGAGTTGTATAGGCACAATACCTCATATAAGAGTTGAAATATACTTATTATGTGTAAAAATATAAAATTCTATACTAATGAATCAAACTTAATCTTATTTTTGTATCAATATACAAAATTCTATACCAATATATCAAAAGATAAACTTATTTAAAGAATAACAATAGTTTTGAGTTTTATAACAGATTTAATAATCTATCCTTATATCCTTATATCTTTTCATTTCTATATATACATATATTCCCCTCTTTTTCTTTTCAAGTCTTTTCCCCTTATAAAAGAGAGAAACAAGGATAGAGAAAGGAAAAAGAGATCTCCAAGTCTAACTTTCTATACCTTGCTTAACAAGACAATATAACAATTTGTAACCATTATCCCTGAACAATATTTATAGCACATCAAATGACCAAAGAATCATCCACCCCACTTTTTGGGAATGGGACATCGCTCTCTTAAAACTGCTTCCTGCTGAATTGGGATGCAGAAAACCTGTTTAGGGGCCAAAATAAAATGTGAAAAAAAATAGTTAAGCAAGTAAATTGTAATATTTGTTGTTCAGTCTCTATATGCTCAGCAATTTGAATGTCCTGAGCAGTTTGTAGTTCAAAGCTGGACTTTGGGTAGGAAAATTCAGGGCTTTATTGAAGTCCTGTCTGGAAAAGTCTTTGAGGCTGAGCCATCTCAGCAGGCTGTTTGAAGTAGTTATGGATGCAGATTTTTGAGGAAACAGTTATTGAGGCAGTCTATGAGGCTGGATCACTTGGGCTACTTGTCTTGTCTTCTTTGGACTCAGGTCCCGTTGTTCTGAAAATATATAATTTCTCACAAGTAACAATTACCAAAATGCCTTGGATGTGCAGGATGCACAAATCAATTAAGGAATATTTTCTGTTCTTTGTTTGAACAGAAAGACATTTATAAGACTCCATTCATGTTATATAAAAGGATGGTGTGTAATAGCATTACATATATATGCTATATATAATCTATTTTAAATTGAAAATACAGCATAAGACTCTATGGAGTTTATATTCTTCTCTACAGTTCACATAAATTTATTAATTGATTAAAACAGGTTTATTCTGTGTTGTTCTGACTTTTTGTAGATTAGGTTGTCCTGAAGCTCAAAGGGAACCAATCTGCCTCTGTCTTTGTCTCCCATGTTTTGGGAACAAAGGTATGCATTTATGTATTTCTTCTTTCCTTTTCTCCTTTCTTTGGAGATTTAATTTCTATGTGGATATATCTATCCTTTTTAAGACAGGGTTTCTCTTTGTACTTTGGGCTGTCTTGATTTGCTCTGTAGAGCTCTGTAGATTTAGATTGACCTCAAACACACAAGGAACCTGTATTTTCCTTGTCTCCCAAGTTTTGAGATCAAGGTATGAATTTAAATAATTGAATTACCCTTATTAAACAATCACATTAATTAAACCATTTTGTATTAGTTTGAGTTCCAATTCTACCATGGAAGTTCCATTCTTAAGGATATTGGTTTAGAATAGCATGACATGATATTTTATGTTAGCTTTCTTAACTGTTAGCTGTGGGAGGCATGCTGTTTGCATGTTCTTCGCCAGCCTAACTCTGGGTCCTTACATGGACTAAAAGAATATATCTCTTTCTCTGTCTCTCTCCTTTTTTTTTTTTTTCCAGAGACAGGATTTCTCTGTGTAGCCTTGTCCTGGACTCACTTTGTAGACCAGGCTGGTCTTGAACTCATAGAGATTAGTCTGCCTCAGCTTCCCATGTGCTGGGATTAAAGGTGTGCACCACCACACCCAGCAATTAAGAGATCTTTTAGGGGCAAAATGCCTATGGGAACCAGTTCTCTAGTGGGAGCCCCACACCTAAGCAGACTGGCTTGTGACCCCTTTCTCTTAATATAAATTTACGATTAAGTGTATGTATCCATTAGATTAGTAATGACATTATTAAGCTTAACATCAAGGAAAAACATGTGTCATTTGTTAATTCTAGACTGTCTTTAGTAAGCAGACTTAACCTCTCAGCAGGGTTCCTGCCCTGCTGTCATTGTTTAAACCAGGCTGGTCTAGAATTCAGAGATCTGTCTGTTTCCTCCTCTAGTGTGATGGGACTAAGGGGTTAAGGGTGTGTGTCATTACCACCCTGCTCAAATATTTCACTTAAATCCCAAATTTTGTATCTCTGTAACCCAGAGAACAACCTTGAACTGTAATGACAATTCAAAATCTGCCCAAAATCTTCAAAAATCTCTTGTTTTAGCAATGCCAAACCAGAAAAATATCCTTTCTACCTCCTGATAGAGGAAAATCAAAGCCATCTAAACAAAATCACGCAAAGAAACAACATTACAAAAGTCTTGGCATGTCTAACCATGCCATCCCATGCTACAATTAAAGTTTTGTTAATTATTCCTTGAAATCTAGTTGGGGCTGTATTTCACTGGTGGGCCAATACCAGAAACTCCTGACAGGCACATAGTACCCAGGGAACTCTTAGCTCCAGCTGCCATCAATTTTGTTTTATCTATTGGGAAGGGCCTCCCTCCTTCCTTCATTATCATTGTTGGCAACTTAGCATTCCATATGTAAATTTTTTCTTTCTTCAAGCCTTTCCTAGTCAGATCTTTCTCAAAAAAGATACACAGAACCACAATTGTCAGGGTAAAAATCATTTGTATGCTAAGAGAAACAAACTCAATTGGAATCCAAAAGTATTGAGGCATTATGAATTCTTCCATTTTTAATCTAGGCAAATAATTCCACTCTCAAATTCTGTTTAGAAGGCTGCCAGTTTTTTTTAGAAGGTAAGGAGAGCTAAACTTTCCACCTTTGCTGCAAAGCAACAGCTTTTGTTAAGTTAGCCACACTTTTGAAATGCATTTGGGTTCAATTCCCCACTCTTTGGCTAGGAAACTGGCTTTCACCCGGGCCTTCTCAGGCTGTAAGCATGGATTCTAATTGCCCCACGTTGGGCTCCATATGTTAAAAAAAAAAAAAAAAAAAAAACATAATTAAATTAAGTTATTTAACCTGTATTTATATTATCATTAATTGATTTGGTGGCAGTTAATTCTTATCCAGACATTATAAATGAGCACACAGACACTACGTGGATTTTAACAAGCCTTGGCCTGAATTGTGCAATCCTAGCCCATCTAAGCTAGCTCATAATTCTATTACCCAAATATGACCCCATATATACATATATCCCCTTCGACTGCCAATCTCCACACTATGCCGATGTTCCTGGCCATGTGCAATGAGGTTCTTTTTTTCTAACCCGTGGTGTGTGCCTCTTTCTTCCTGCTGCTCCTGGCTGGAATGAATTAATCCTCTATCTAAAACACAGGCTTCCTGTTCTAATCTGAGGAAGTCCCACCTTTCTCTGTCTTTGCCCAGTCTCAGGCCTCGGCATTTTATTTAACCAATCGGACTCAATGTAAGTAACAGACAGCAAGTAGGACCAATTTATTAACATTTAGAATGCTTAATACTACCCCAACATTATCTATCCACAAATCCAGCTCTACAGAAGATCCTAGATGGAAAATCCAACCCAGAGAAAGTAACTACAGCCAAGAAAATGAAGGAAACAAATAGTTCCACTGCATCTAAACCAAAAGAAATGAACAAATGCACTACCAGCACCTATATAAAAATAACAGAAAATAACAATCAATGGTCATTAATATCTCTCAGCATCAATGGATCCAACTCCCCAATAAAAAGACACAGGCTTACTGAATGGATCCATAAACATGACACATCATTTTACTGTGTTTAAGATATACTCCTTACTAACAAAGACAGACTTACCTCAAACTAAAGGGCTGGGGAAAGGTTTTCCAAGCAAATGTTCCCAAGAAGTAAGCTGGACTAGCCATCCTAATATCAAATAAAATAGGCTTTCAACCAAAATTAATCAAAGAAGATAGGGAAGGATACTACATATTTGTAAAAGGAAAAATTCATCATGATGACATCTCAATATTGAATATCTATACCCCAAATACAAGAGCACCCATATTTGTAAAAGAAACTCTTCTATAACTTAAACCACACATTGATCCCCACACATTAATAGTGGGGAGACTTCAACACCCCACTCACACCAATGGACAAGAACAGGTCAATGAGACAGAAACCAAAGAGAAATAATGAGACTAACAGATATCTACAGAATGTTTCACCCAAACACAAAAGAATATACTTTCTTTTCAGCACCTTATTGAACCTTCTCCAAAACTGCCCATAGTTGGTCACAAATCAAGCCTCAATAGATACTAGAAAATTGAAATAACCCCTTGTATCTTATCAGACTACCATTGATTAAAATTGAACTTCAGCGACAATAGAAATAACAAAAAGGCTACACATACATGGAAACTGAAAAACTCTATATTCAATGACAGTTGAGTCAAGGAACAAATAAAGAAGTAAATGAAATACTTCCTAAAATCCAATAAAAACAAAGGCACAAGATACCCAAACCTATAAGACACAATGAAAGCAGTGCTATGAGGGATGTTCATAGCACTAAGTACCTTTACAAAGGAAAGAGCAACAGCTTATATTAGTAACTTAACAGCAGAACTGGAAGCATTAGGAAAAAAAATCAAACACTCCCAAGAGAAGCAGATGACAGGAAATCATCAAACATAGGGCTGAAACCAATAACTTAGGAAAAAAAAAAACCAAAAGAACAATACAATGAATCGACAAAATCAAAAGTCAGTTCTTTGAGAAAAATAAACACATAGAAAAAAACCTTAGTCGAACTAACTAAAAGACAGAGGTAAAATAACAAAATCAGGAATGAAAAGGGAGAAATAGCTAGAGACATGGAGGAAATCCAGAGAATCTTTAGGTCTTACTTCAAAAACATATACCCTACCCCACAAATTTGAAAACCTAAGAGAAATGGTCAATTTTCTTGATACATTACACCTACCAAAATAAAATCAAGAGCAGGTTAACAAATTAAATAGTCCTATAACCCCTAAGGAAATAGAAGCAGTCATTAAAAGTCTCTCAACCAAAAAAGGCCCTGGGCCAGATGGTTTCAGCACAAAATTCTACCAGACTTTCAAAGAAGAGCTAATACCAGTATTCTTCAAATTCTTCTACAAAATAGACACAGAAGGAACACTGCCAAACTCATTCCATGAGGCCACAGTCACCCTGATACCTAAACCACACAAAGACCCAAGAAAGAGAATTTCCGACCAATTTCCCTCATGAACATAGATGTGAAAATACTCAATAAAATACTTACAAACTGAATCCAAGAACACATCAAAAGTATCATACACCATGATCAAGTAGGCTTTATCCCAGGAGTGCAAGCGTGGTTCAACATACAAATATCCATCAATGTAATCCACCATTTAAACAAGCTGAAAGAAAAAATGCACATGATCATCTCTCTAGAAAATGAAAAAGCATTTCACAAAATGCAACACCCCTTCATGCTAAAAGTCCTGGAGAAAGCAAGTACACAAGGACCACACCTAGAAATAATTAAGACACTATACAGCAAGCCAGTAGCCAACATCAAATTAAATGGAGAGAATCTTAAATTATTTCCTATAAAATCAGGACAAGGCAAGGATGCCCACTCTTCCCATATCTTATAGCATAGTATTTGAACTTCTAGCTAAAGCAATAAGAAAACTAAAGGAGATCTTGGGGATACAAACTGGAATAGAAGAAGTTAGGGTATCACTATTTGCAGATTATATGACAGTATACATAAGTGACCCCAACAATTCTACCAGAGAACTCCTACAACCAATAAACATCTTCAGAAAGGTGGCTGGCTACAAAATAAATAAAAAAAAATGAGTAGCCATTCTTTACAAAAGATATATGGGTTGACAAAGAAATTTAGGAAACAGAACCCTTCACAATAGCAACAAAATAATATAAAATTCCTGGAGGTAACTCTAACCAAGCAAGTGAAAGACTTGTATGACAAGAACTTCAAGTCCTTGAAGAAAGAAATTGAAGAGGACATCAGAAGATGGAAAAATCTCCAATACTCATGGATAGGTAGGATCAACATAATAAAAATGGCCATCCTACCAAAAGTGGTATACAGATTCAATGCAATTCTTATCAAAATTCCAACATAATTCTTTACATAACTTGAAAGAAAAATTCTCAAATTCATATGGAAAAAACAAAACCAAAAACAAAAAAAACCCAGAATAGCCACATCAATCCTATACAGTAAAAAATAAATAAAATCTGGAGGTATCACCATTCCATATTTCAATCTATACTACAGAGCAATAGTGATAAAAACAGCATGGTACCAGTATAGATACAGACCAGTAGATCAATGGAATCGAATTGGAGACCCAGAAATCAAGCCACTTACCTAGGGTCACTTAATTTTTGAGAAGGAAGCACAAACAATATAGTGGAAAAAGGAAATCATCTTCAACAAATGGTGCTGGTCTAACTGGATGTCAACATGTAAAAGAATGCAAATATACCCATATTCATCACCTTGCACAAAACTTAAGTCCAAGTTGATCAAAGACCTTAGCATAAGCCCAGACACACTAAATCTAATAGAAGAGAAAGTGGGAAAAGCCTCAAACTCATTGACATAGGTGACAACTTCCTGAACACCAATAGCTCAAGCTCTAAGACCAACAATTAATAAATGGGACCTCATGAAACTGAGAATCTTCTGTAAGGCAAAGGACACTGTCATCAGAACAAATATCAACCTACAGATTGGGAAAATATCTTTACTAACTCTACATATGACAGAGGGCTAATATCCAAAATTCATAAGGAACTCAAGAAATTGAAAACCAAGAAACCAAATAATTCATTCAAAACATGGGGTACAGAGCTAAACCGAGAATTCTCAAAAGGGGAATCTCTAATGGTCAAGAGACACTTGAAGAAGTGTACAACATCCTTAACCATCAGAGAAACTTAAGATGACTCTGAGATTCAATCTCACCCCAGTCAGAATGGCTAAGGTCAAAAACTCAAAATGACAGCACATGCTAGTGAAGTTGTAGAGAAAGGGAAACTCTCCTCCTTGCTAGTTGGAGTGCAAACTTGTACAACCACTATGGGAAAATCAGTGTGACAATATCTTAGAAAACTTGGAATAGCTCTACCTCAATATGCAGTCATACATCCAAAAGGTCTTCACAAAACCACAAAGACATCTCTTCAAGTATGCTCATAACAGCTTTATTTATAATAGCCAGAAACTGGAAACAACCCAGATGTCTTTCAACTAATGAATGCATTAACAAAACCTGCCAATTGGATGGAACTAGAAAAGCTTATCCTGAGTGAGCTAACTCAGGCCCAGGAAGATGCAAATGTATGTGTTCACTTATAACTGGATTTTAGCCACATAGTACAGGATAGCTATCCTACAATCAACAGAACCAAAGGAACAGGAACTTTGTTACCTGTTCATGGGACACTTGGACCTAGTGTAGCTGCAATGTAGGGCCCCAGTACAAGAGGAAGCTCTTAGCCATCATATGACTAATAACTGAGGGGAGCTGATATGTGGTGGCTCCCAACACTGGAAGAGTAGAATAGTTGGGAGGTTGGGACTGAGAGGGGTGGAAGGAGGGGGATATGATGGAGATGTAACTTGAAGTAATCAATAAATGTAAAAATAATAATAATGATAAAAAAATTTAAATAACATATGAGAGCGAGCATCAATGGAAATCAGGCCTAGTAGGAAGTGAGAAAGGTGACCATCTTATTCTTGGTGATCAGAGATTTTGGACATTTTCTAAATGTTGAACTCCAGTCAGTTCAGGTAGTGATGACAGCAATAGAAATATAAAAATAGTCTTCATAAACTCACAATATCGATCACTCTAGTATTTGTTTTAATTTTTCAAAATAATCAAAATGGTGCCATTATTCATATGGGGTGAAAGGAATTAAGCTATACTTAAGCCTCTGCTATACTCTTTAATGTGGTTCAGGTGTCTGTTATTTTCTTATATTGTCTTTTTATTTATATTGATTACTATGTCAACTTTTTTCTAGTTCCCTCAAAATATTACTGAATCTTTCCAAATTATTTATGATACTGTAACATTTTCACACTTCTCTATTTCATTAGTAGTTTGAGAATTTTGTCCATGTTTTGATTATATTCACTCTTCTTAATGAGATCAACCCCTCATTCCCTTTGTACCAAACTTTGCACACTTTCCCCTCTGTCAAGGCCAATTGATGCTGCCCAAATATCAGTGGATCTATGGCTTTCACTTGAGTCTGGCAAACTCATCAGTGTCTATAATATTAAAAGAAACTTGCCATTTCTTTTTCAGCAACTAAGATTTGCCAATTACTCCTCAGTGAGCTGTTTAACTTTGTGCACAACCCTTCTCCTTGCTGGAATTTGGTCTGGTTTGTACCTTTGCATGTCTTGTGCATGGTGTCTTCACCACTGTGAGTTCATATGAGCAGCTGCATTGTAAACACTGGGCATTATTTCTTTGCAGTTATCTATCCCATCTAGCTCTTACATAGGTTCTATCTCTATTCTGGAGTAATCATTTATACTCATCTCTGACATTAACATATACATATGATCATATACATATATGTATATATGCTAGTTATTTATATTATAGATAATATATTATAGATTATATGCAATATATATAATTTAAATATTTTATAAAATATATGCAATATATGCATATATAATTATAATTTACCTGTATTTTGTACTACTTTGTTTTGTTGCTATCAAAAAGCTTTGCCTTTTATAAAATCTTGAAATTTCTACTACAAGAACTATATTAAATTTATAATATATAATGAACATGTATGCATATTTATGCATGCATAGATTTGTTTCAATTTATTATGAATAAAATATATTCAGAAATTTTCACACAAAAAGTGGTGTAACAATTTTAGTACCAAGTAACCTTAGAATACTTTTGCTTTAGTAATGTCAAACTTCATAAACATATTATCACACTAAAATAACTGAAAGTCTATTAGGATTCATCATCTATTCCTCTTTAATACTACAAACAATTTTGCATTTTCTACATCTCTGCAGGCAAATGTTAGGAATGTTTCATGTTATTGTGATTATGTTATGGAGCATGTCATTTTGAAAGTCTTTCCATAACAGAAGATAATATGACACATAATGGAAGATAATAAAATACATAATGGAAGATAATAAAATAATTAGGCAAAAGAGTATCATAATTCAAAAAATGCAGTGCATTCATCATTTACCAAATGTGCTTATTAGTTTAATTCAGGCTATTTTGTGGATTGATATTGTGGGTGTATAAGCACATGTTCCTGGATGGATATGTGTCTCAATTGCTGGAGATTATACCCAGATGTGGAAAGAGGAGTACAAATAATGTGTTGCAATTAGTTCCTTGAAAACTTGTACAATCATTTCTTAAAGAGATACTTTGTTATGACAATGTCAAGGATGCCTGAGATACCTAACAATAGCATTCTTGTCAGAAATTATTTTTAACTGTGTTTCTTATTATACAATAGTTAAGAATTGATATTTCCTTAAGATTATTTTTTGCATTTCCTTATTGCTAATGGTATTTGAAACCGATCTTTTTAGTTATTATTTAACACTTATTTATTACTAA
>CAJQZJ010004752.1:10391333-10404817 GCA_907164525.1 Lophiomys imhausi
TTCACTAAATCTAACTTATATTAACCTATCAGCCCCTTCAGGTATTGGACATTTTCACATGTTTATTGTATATTTTGTATCTTCTTTATTATGTATTTATTTTCAATTTTTATTGAGCTGTATTCTTATTACTGTTGAGTTCCAATTTAAGTATGGTATAGATTTAAAAATTTTCTTAGTTATAGCACTGCAGATATCTATCTTACAGATATGGCTCATTTTCATGTTCACTTTTAACCCTTTTTAAACACATTTATTTTGTTATAATTTTGAGAATTTCTTATGTGAATTCTTCTGTTACCTTATATCCATGCCACACTTTCTTCCCACTAATATCCACCAAACATGACAAACTCTCTTAATTCTATGATCTCTTCTTCCTAAATTATTGCTGTTAACAAGACCTTTTTAATGAAGTCCAATTTACCTACATTTGTCTTATTTTGTTCTGTTGTTGTCTCACATCGTTTCTGATATAAAATCTTGAAGACCTAATCTTTCTTTTAGCAAGTATGATAGTGTTAAATCTTGATTTTTTTATAGTAATCTTATTATTTTGAGACATTTTGCGTAGGTGTGATGAAATCATCCAACTTTATTATTTTACATCTTACAAAGCCTCTTTCCTTCTGTTAAAACTCCTGACATTTATGTTAAAATTCAATGACCATAAATGTGGAATGTGATGACTATGACTTTCGCTTCACTTCATTTATACAAGAATTAGCATTGGGATAGAATGAGTGAGTTTTACAATTTCATAACTCATTTAAAATTATTTAGACTATCTCATGTTTACTGGGTTCCTGAGTGACTTGTAGTATTAACTTGTTAATTTCTAGGGTACCTGAAATTTTACTAGAGATTTTGTCTGGTTTTAGGTTCACAGTTGAGAATATTGGTGAGCTAACAATAGTAAGTCTTTAAGCCCATGTGTGTCAAGTTATTGCCTAATGAATTTAAGTTTTAATTTCTCTCAATATTTTGTTATGTCAATATTATTCAATATTACTTTATAGCCTTAACAAAATAAATTTTGTAAATTGTTAAAATATTTCTAGTATTTATGAATTTTGAGTTTTTGAAATGAAAATTGTTTTTGTTATATGTCTAATTTTCAGTTTTTCATTGCTAATTTTCAGAAATGCAATTTCCTTCTAAAAATAGAAAATAGATTTTTTTCCATATAGTGTATTCTGAGTGTGGTTTTGCTTCCCACAACTCTTCCCAGATCCTCTCCACCTCCCTTCCATATTCACAACTTTTCTTTATTTTTTCAATAGACAACAAAGAAACATTAATGATAATAGTAATAATAATAATTATAATAATAATAAGTATAAAGTTACAGAAAACAATAAAAAGTCAGTATAGATGCCATATTTTTCCAGTGTGTTTTTCTGGCTTCTTTATAAAAATCCAGGTGTGCATAGCTGTGTGGCTTTATTTCTGGGTCTTCAATTCAATTCATTTGATCATTTTTTCTGTTTTTGTATCAATACCATGCAGTTTTTATTACTACACTTCTATAATACAACTTAAGGTTTGGTATTGTCCCATCAAGTTATGTAAAGCATTGTGGTGGAGTCTTAATGAGGATTGCATTGAATCTGTTGATTGCTTTTGTTGATTTAACTTTGGTATGTGATATGTAAAAAAAAAAGGTGGTTTTTCTTTTTGTTTTAGAATTTCCTATTTGGTAGAGTCAGATTTTTAATGAATATCCTCATGATTCTCTGGATTTCCTTCCTGTCTGTTGTTATGCTACCTCTTCATTTCTAATTTTGTTAATTTGGATATTTTCTCTGCCTTTTAGTGAATATGGATGATTTTTGTCAATCTTACAAATATTCTCAAAAACAAAAATCCAAAAGGGACTGTTAGTTTAATTAATTCTTTTGTTTTGTTTGTTTATTTGCTTCTATTTTATTGATGCTAGATAGCCCTCAAAAATAATTTTAAAATTTTTGATTATTTTTCCTATGTACTGCCTTTGGATGTTATTATTTTTCTTTTTCTAGAGAAGTCAATTGTTCTGTTGAATTACTAATAGGATATTGTTGCAGTGTTTTTAAAGAGGCAATCACTGCTATGAAGTTGACCCTTATGAACATCTTCATTGTGTCCAATAAGTTTGGGCATTTTTGTTTCTAATTTTTCTTTAATTCTAAAGAAGTTTTTAATTTTTTTCATTATTTCTGTTTTGATCCATTTGATATTAGATTTATTATTTATTAGTGAATGGGTCAGTTTCCATGAGTTTGTCAGCTTTCTCTTTTTCTTCTTTCTGTTGTTGATAGCCAGATTTTTTAATGGTTTGAAGACATTCATATTGTCAAGTCTAAGGAGTCATTATTATGGGAGTTGAGTTGACAAAATGTGGCCTAGTTAGAAAACAGAGTGATGAGTGTTGGTCTTCAGCTGATATTTATTTCTTTCATTAGTGTTCAGTCCATGAGAGTGATGCATCAAAATGATACCAAAATATATTCAGGATGAGTCTTCCTTTCTCTGTTTAACTCTATATAAATGTCTACATAGACAACCCTTGAGTTTCCTCACAAATATCCTACTATTTTCTTTTTCTTGAAAATTATATACATAAATAGAAGGGCATATGCTATATCTATCCAGCCTTTATTTCTCTCTTTCATACCTTCCATATTTTCCTAACATATTCCCCACAAACTTCAAGACACTTTCATTTCTCTTAAACTAAAAAAAAAAAAAAAAAAGAAATTCTAATAAACATTTATAATTAGTCACTAAGTGTCAACTTTTCTTTTCAGGACACTGAATACTCAGTGCAGTTTACTTTGATTTACTTATGAAGTCAGTCCTACAGTAATTGAGGAGTCTTGAAATTTCAACTTTACAATACTTTGTTAAACAACTGCCAGAATGTGACATCATGAGGTATAAACTTGCATCTTTCTTTTATGCGTGTGGATAAACACTGGGAAACATCCCGCTAACCTGATGGTTCAGAAGATCAACTTTATCAAGATGACCTTCTCCATGCAGTTGAACTTAGTTCTTCTGCAATAATTTTAACAATATCCCTTTAAAAAAAAGTGATTTCTTCTTCCCAGATGGAAACCACAGCAAAGACTTTACAAGATTTGAGATTGTTGAAGAATCTTCTATATGTAGAATACAATGCAGAATCAGCTGAGGACTTTGTCTCTCTCCTCTTAGATTCCCTCATGAGTAATTTCAAACTTGTATACTTTTTTTCTGACACCCTCAGAATTACTGATGTGTATTTTCTTCACAGTATAATTAAGACTTATCCTTTACCTATTTTCAAGTTTTTACATTCAAAGAGGTTTTCCTGTTTCTTTTGTATAATTTGGGTTGTGATATTTTAAAGAAACTTTCTTTTTTAGATTTTTATACTGTATCTTAACATATTTTATGTATCATTCCCCACTATCTAATATTTCAATTGAATTATATATTTAGGAATGCAACCACAATACAAATGAGGAACTTATAGTTACTTAGTGGCTGTTCTGCATCAGGTATTAAGGAAAACACTCATATTATTTATCTTATTTTATCTAGATAATAAATCTGAAGCAGGTGTTAGTAATAGTAATAGTAAAGAAGTAATATTAATAACAACTAATCTTATTTTATCTAGAAATTGAATCTGTAGCAAGTGTTAGTAATAGTAATAGTAAAGAAGTAACTAAAGATGACAATTAGTAATTTAAATATGTGAAAGTTATCAGATCAATTATAAAAATATCAACTGAAATCAAAGTTATTTTTTCTTACTTTTGAACCATATATTTAAAAAAACTGGGATTTCAGAACTTAATACTAAAAGTACACTTCTGCAGTAGTCTATTTTTAGTATCAAATGAATTATTTGTACTACTCATGTGAGGTAAATAAGTAAAAAAGAAATCATATCATACAGTTTGTAGGAGACAATATAAGAAAAAGATGAATGAACATTCCCAACCAAATGTTATTGAAAAATACCAGGAAAAAATATCAGTCCTATAATCAAGAGCATGGATGTTACCTCTAATGTAAAATAAAATAAAAAATGCAATTGAAAACAGATATGTGTGATCATTTTATAAAGAGTCACACTGTCAGTAATGAGGAAATAGAGACATATATTTTCATCCTCAGTAGGATAGAGAATACCTTTATATTTGAAGGACTCCAACACATGTAAAGGAAGAATTTGTAGCTTCAGCATATAAATTATTACAGTCACAGCCAGTTTGAATCATAACTGAATTGCAATATATATTAAAATATAAGTTAATATACAGTTTGGTATTTAGGGAAAAAGGGCATCTCGTGTATTGTGAAGGCTTTTCAAGGGATCTGAAATTAATTGTTTTATTATAGTCCTGTATGCCACATGGTTCTCTCCCCACTTAGGATCTCACAGGATTGCTAAGAAATCTTTGATCCTCAGTAGTTTTCTCTGTTTTTGATAAGTGAACACATAGATGACTTTAGAAATAGATAGACACAATTAAACTCTGATCCAATAAAACCAGAAGGCTCTAGGATTGCAGAAACTTTTACTATAAACTCTTTCTTTTTATATGTGATATGGTGCTTCCGATGTGATTTCTAGAAAATTGCAAATTTTTTGCTAAATGAGAGAAAGGCATTAATTAGTTGTTAATTGTGCAAGAATGCTACCTTCTCTATTGGGAAAAGATTCATCTGGATGAAGGTTGTTGGATCCATTTTCTCATCATGTATCTATATTTTTTCCCATTTCTTTTGTCTTGAGTCAACACTTATAGCAGAAAGGTGTTAACAAAATTTTTAAAGGGGCATATAATAGGCATGTAATAAATAATATTCTCATAAATTTGTTGATTTATTTATTTCCTTTACATTCCCATAGCAGACCCCATCCCTCCTCTCTTCCAAGTCACACCCTCATGCCCTCTACCCCATCCATCCCCCCATACCAACCAACCCTGGCACATCAAGTCAAATCAGGAGTAAGTGCATCCTCTTCACTGTGACCGACAAGGCATCCTAGCTAGGTGAAAGGAATTCAAAGGCAGGCCACAGGTTCCAAGTATAAGACAGTACCTGCTCCAGTTCTTAGGAGGGCAAAATGAAGACAAATTTAGTCATTAACTACTTATGTGTAGACGGCCTGAGTTCAGTCTGTGTATGCTCCTTTGTAGGTGGTTCTGTCTCTGTTGACCCACATGGGCCCAGGTTAATTGACTCTGCAGGTCTTCTTATGGTATTCTTGACATTTTTCTTTCCCTCAATCCTTCCCCTAACTCTTCCACATGACTCCCTGAGCTCCACCTAATGTTTGGCTATGGGTCTCTCCATCTGTTTCCATTATTTGCTGGATAAAGCCCCTCAGATGACAGTTATGCAAGCTTCCTATCTGAAAGCATAGCAGAGTGTCATTAATAGTGTCAGGAACTGGCTCTCTGTCATGGGACAGGTCTCAATTTGGGACAGTTATTGATTGGCCTTCCCCTCAATCTCTGTTCCATCTCAACTCCTATACATCTTGTAGGCAGGGCAAATTTTGGGTCGATGGTTTTGTGGATGAGTTGTAGACCTCCTTCCTTCACTGGAAGTCCTACCTGGCTACAAGAGATGGCCACTTCAGTCTCCATATCCCCTGCTACTAAGAGCCTCAGCTAGAGTCACCCCTCCCAATATTTTCCCAGTGGCCTTCCCCATCCCAGATCTCCAGTTTGTCTGAGAGATGTCCCACCCAATTGATTTCCCTTCTCTCTCATTGCCCTCTCACCCCCACCACTCCTGTCCTCATACCTGATCCCCATCCTTGCTCTCATCCCCACATCCTCTTCCACCTACTTTCCCCTCTCTGTCAATTTATAATGTCTATTTTATGTCCACTTCTGAGTGAAATTCAAGCATCCTCCTTTCGGGCTCCTGTACTGTTTAGCTTCTTTGAGCTGATGAATTGTAGCATGGTTATCCTGAACTATTTGTCTAACATCCATTTATTACTGAGTACAAACCACAGGAGTCTTTCAGGATCTCAGTTACCTCACTCAGGACGATATTTTCTAGTTCTATCCATTTGCCTGCACATTTCATGATTTCCTTGTTTTTAATAACTGAGTTGTATTCCATTGTGTAAATGTACCACAATGATTTTATCTATTCTTTGGTTAAAGTTACACTAAGATATTTTATATTATTTGTGGGTGTTGTAAAGGGTGCTGTTTCCCTAATTTCTTTCTCAGCTCATTTATCATTAGCATAAAGAAAGGTTGCTGATTTTTTAAGTTAATTTTCTATCTAGACACTTTGCTGAAGGTGCTTAGGAGTTCTCTGGTAGAAATTTGACAGTCACTTATATATACCGTCACATCATCTGAAAATAGAGATACTTTGACTTCTTTCTTTCCAATTTGTATCCTTTTGATATGTAGTTCTTTTTTAAATTAATTTATTTATTTCTTCAGGTTACATCTCCATCATAGTGTCCTCCTTCCACCTTTCCCAGTCCCTCTTTCCCACCCTCTACCCCCTAACCATTCCATCCAACTCCTCTGGAGTGGAGTTTCCCTACATAACATTTCCCCACCCCAGTTCAGCAGTCATATGAGGGACAAGAACCTCATCATACACTGGAGGCATACAAGGCAGTACCAGTAGGGAAAAGTGTCTCAATGACAGGGAGAGAAAACAAACAAACAAACAAACAAAGTCTATGTCCATGTTCCCTTTGGTGCGTTGGTTGTAGTATAGATACCCTATCCTGTATTTATAGCTAAAATCCAACTATAAGTGAATAGATGCCATCTGCATCCTTCTAAGTCTGGATGAGCTTTTCTAGTTCCATCCATTTGGCTGAAAATTGCATAATTTCCTTGTTTCTGATAGCTGAGTAATATTCCATTGTGTAGATAGATGTACCAGAGTTTTTCAATCCATTCTTCATTTGACAGACTTCTGTGTTGTTTCCAGCTTCTAGCTATTACAAATAAGGCTGCCAAGAACATAGATGAGGAAACTTCCTTGTGATTCGGTGAGGAGTCATTTGGAATTATGCCCAGAAGTGGTTTGGCTGGGTCCCGAGGCAGAGCTATTCCAAGTTTTCTAAGATATCGCAAGACTAACCTCCACAGTGGTTTCACAAACCTGCACTCCCACCATCAATGAAGGAAGGTTTCCCTTTCTCCACACCCTGGCCAGCATGTGATGTCATTTGAGCTTTTGATCATAGCCATTCTGACAAGTGTAAGATGGAATCTTAGAGTCATCTTGAGTTACATTTCTTAGTTGATTAGGGATGGTGAGCATTTCTTCAAGTGTCTCTTGGCCTCTAGGAATTCCTCGTTTGTGAATTCTGTTTAGCTCTTTTCCCCATTTTTAAATTAGATTATTTGGTTTCTTGGAATTTAATTTCTTGAGTTCTTTGTAAACTATGGATATTAGCCTTCTATCAGATGTGGGGTTGGTGAAGATATTTTCCCAATCTGTAGGTTGTCATTTTGATTGACTGACAGTGTCTTTTGCCTTACAGAAGCTTTTCTGTTTCATTAGGTCCAATTTATTGATTGTTGGTCTTAGATCCTGAGCTGTTGGTGTTCTGTTCAGGAACTTGTCACCTGTGCCAATGAGTTTGAGGGTTTTTCCCACTTTCTCTTCTAGTAGATTTAGTGTGACTTGCCTTATGTTAAGGTCTTTGATCCACTTGGACTTAAGTTTTGTACAAGGTGATAAAGTATGGGTCTAATTTCATTCTTTTACAAGTGGACATCCAATTGGGTCAGCACCATTTGTTGAAGATGCTGTCCTTTTCCGTTGTGTGGTTTAGGCTTCTTTGTCAAAAATTAGGTGGCCATAGGTGTGTGGGTCCATTTCTGGGTCTTCAATTTGATTCCACTGATGCACTGGTCTGTTTCTATACCAGTACCATGCTGTTTTTATTACTATTGCTCTGTAGTACAGTTTGAAATCTGGGATGGTGATTCCTCCAGATGTTTTTTTTTATTATTATTATTGTATAGGATTTATTTAGCTATTCTGCATTTTTTGTTGTACCATATGAAATTGAGAATAGCTCTTTCCAGGTCTATAAAGAATTGTGTTGGTATTTTGATAGGAATTACATTGAATCTGTATGTTGCATTTGGTAGGATAGCCATTTTTATTATGTTGATCCTACCTATCCATGAGCATGGGAGATCTTTCCATCTTCTGATGGCCTCGTCTACTTCTTTCTTTAAGGGCTTGAAGTTCTTGTTGTACAGGTATCAGAAGCCCTTCTTTATACAACAAATAAATAGGCTGAGAAAGAAATCAGGGAAACAACTCCCTTCACAATAGCCACAAACAATATAAAATACCTGGGGGTAATGCTAACCAAGCGAGTAATGGACCTGTACAACAAGAACTTCAAGCCCTTGAAGAAAGAGATCTGTACTCATATTATTGTTTTAGCTAGAACTTCAAGTGCTATGCTGAATAGATACAGAGAGACTGGGAAGCTTTCTATTGTCCCTGGTTTTAACGGAATTGCTTTAAATTTCTCTCTGTTTAATTTTATGTTGGCTATACACTTGCTGTATATTTCCTTTATTATGTTTAGGTATGGTCCTGGTATACCTGATCTCTCCAAGACTTTTGTTTGTTTGTTTTTGTTTTTCAAGACAAGAATTCTCTGTGTAGTCTTGAATGCCTTGGACTCACTTTGTAGACTAGACTGGCCTCAAAATCAGAGGGATCTGCCTGCCTCTTTCTCTGAAGTGCTGGAATTAAAGATATGCACCACCTCGCCCACCTCAAGACTTTTATCATGAACAGTTGTTGGTTGTGTGATTTTGTCAAAAGCTTTGGATTGATGTGAAAATCTCTCTTTTTATTGGGGGGTGTTGGTCTTTGGGTGGTTTAGGTATCATGGTGAATGTTGCATCCTAGAATGAAATTTTCAGTGTTCCTTCTATTTCTATTTTGTGTAATAGTTTGAGGAGTATTGGTGTTAGCCCTTCTTTAAAGGTCTGATAGAATTACCTGCTGAAACCACCCGGTCCTGGACTTATTTTGGTTGGGAGACATTTGATCATTTTTTCTATTACTTTCGGGGTTATTGGACTGTTTAAATTATTTACCTGATATTGATTTAAATTTGGTAAATGTAAGCTATCTAGAAATCTGTCCACCTCATTTGGATTTTCCAATTTTGTGGAATACAAGCTTTTGAATTAAGATGAAATGATCCTTTGGATTTCCTCTTTGTCTATTTTTATGACCCTATTTTCATTTTTGATTTTGTTAATTTTGATATTGTCTCTCTGCCCTGTAGTTAGTTTGGCTTAGGCTTTTTCTATCTTGTTGATTTTATAAAAGAACCAGCTCTCAGTATTGTTAATTCTTTTTTTTTTTTTACTTTATTTTTTATTTCTTCAAGTTACATCTCAATCACAATCCCCTCACTACTCCCCCCTGCAGTCTCATCCTCCCACCCTCTTCCACCTCAACCCATCCATCCCCTTTCTTTTTTTTTTTAAGTTTAAGGTATGTCTTTTTCCCCCCAACAGTTCCCCATTTCAGTACAAAAAAAATGGCTCTTTCTCTTATAATAACAAAAAAATACAAAACAACAGAGGTAATTAGGCCACAATTATGAGAGTTATATGGCTTAGCATACAATCCTAATGTCCAGTCTATATGTATTTGGTACCTGACTTTAACATTCTACTATCTACTCAGTTCCATGAGTTTAAAGTTCTATATCCAACTCAACGTTAATCCTAACTGGATATTCAATTCGATTTCATCACAATTTTAAAAACATCTTCTTAGATCCAGAACACCCTCTTGATTCCTAAACAACTCAAAATTTAACTATGTGACTCTAGCTATCTACTCTTCAACAACCTCAGAGACCTGAGAGGGATAAATATATCTGATTGTATAGGAAGTGCAGGGCCTGCAGGATCCAAAACTAACAAATGACATACCAGTGGCTGCCAGGAAAGTTCCCATTTTCTCTCCATACATTACAGCATCAATCTTCAGCCGTTTGGCCCTGTTTCTCTGACAGACATTGATTGTAGAGCAGGAATTATGAAGAACTTGCCTACCGTGTCATGGCAGAGCTAGGTTGTCGACTTACCTGCTTCCAAGTTTTGTCCTGTTTGGATAGCATTCTGTCTAAAGTTGAAGCAATGGATTTTTCTTGCCAAGAGATAGGCTTGCCACTAATTCAATCATCTCCCACTGGAGATTCTTCGATGCTCATCTTCTGCTTGGAGTAGAATAGGGGGTGCTGTCAGGAGTTGACATGTCTCCATATCAAAAAAACCAAAAGTTAAGAAAATATATTTGATGCCATATTCTGCAGATCTCTTGAGGTTTTTGAAGGGGCCCTATCTATCTCTTATATTAGGATAAGCAAATGTTGCTTGTCTCTTAGCAACTTGATTTCTGATTAGCTTAGAAAATAACTATAATAGACTGGTATTGTACCTAACAAAATGACAGGCTTGCATGACTATTAGTGTGCATTTGTTAATTATCCTAAACAAGTTATGACAATTAGTAGCAAAAGGCCGAAACTTCACATTTATTTTTTTTGCTTTACCCCCTAACCCTTCCATCCCACTTCTCTGGAGTGGAGTGTAACTATATAACAGTCCCTCACCCGACTTTAGAGGTCATATGATGGGCAAGAGCCTCCTCATATATTGGGGGTCTATGAGGCAATACCACCAGTGAAAAGTGTCTCATTGCCAGGGGGAGAGAACTAAAAAACAAACAAACAAATAAACAAACAGATAAAAAAATAAAATATTAAAAAATAAAAAAATAAAAAGTCTATGTCCATGTTCCCTTTGGTGTGTTGGTTGTAGTATCGATATCCTCTACTATTTAGCTAAAATCATACTATAAGTGAATAGATGCCATATGCATCCTTCTGAGTCTGGGTTAGCTCACTAAGGATGAGCTTCTCTAGTTCCATCCATTTGGTTGCAAATTGCATAATTTCATTGTTCCTGATAGCTGAATAATATTCCATTGTGTAGATGTACCATAGTTTTTTAATCCATTCTTCGGTTGAGGGACATCTGGGTTGTTTCCAGTTTCTAGCTATTACAAATAAGGCTACTATGAACATAGATGAAGAAACTTCCTTATGATTCCGTGAGGAGTCATTTGGGTGTATACCCACCCAGAAGTGGTATGGCTGGGTCCTGAGGCAAATCTACTCCAAGTTTTCCAAGATATCGCCAGACTGACCTCCATAGTGGTTGCACAAGCCTGCACTCCCACCAGCAATGGAGGAGGGTTCCCCTTTCTCCACACCCTTGCCAGCATGTACTGTCATTTGATCTTTTGATCTTAGCCATTCTGACAGGTGTGAGATGGAATCTAAGAGTCATTTTGAGTAGCATTTCTCTGATGAATAAGGATGTTGAGCATTTCTTCCAGTGTCTCTCAGGCATTAGGGATTCCTCCTTTGTGAATTCTCTATTTAGCTCTGTCCCCAATTTTTTGATTGGATTATTTTGTTTCTTGGCATTTAATTTCTTGAGTTCTTTGTAGATTTTGGATATTAGCCCTCTGTCAGATGTGGGGTTGGTGAAGATTTTCTCCCAGTCTGTAGGCTGCCGAGGTGTTTGAATGACAGTGTCTTTTGCCTTACAGAAAGAAGTTTTTCAGTTTCATGAGGTCCCATTTAATGATTGTTGTTCTTAGTTCCTGAGCTGTTGGTGTTCTGTTCAGGAAGTTGTCACCTGTACCAATGATTTAGAGGGTTTTTCCCAGTTTATCTTCTAGTAGATTTAGTGAGACTGGCCTTATGTTAAGGTCTTTGATCCACTTGGACTTAAGTTTTGTACAAGGGGATAAATATGGGTCCAATTTCATTCTTTTAGAAGTGGACATCCAGTTGGACCAGCACCATTTGTTGAACTTTCTGTCCTTCTTCCAATGTGCCATTTTGGCTTCTTTGTCAAAAATTAGGTGGCCAGAGTGTAAGTCTTTTTCTGGATCTTCAGTTCGATTCCATTGATCTACTGGTCTGTTTCTATACCAATACCATGCTGTTTTTATTACTATTGCTCTGTAGTACTGCATGAAATCTGGGATGGTGATCCCTCCAGATGTTTTTTTTTTTATTGTATAGGATTGATTTAGCTATTCTGGGCTTTTTGATGTTCCATATGAAACTGAGACTAGCTTTTTCTAAGTCTATAAAGAATTATTTTGGTAATTGGATAGGAATTGTATTGAATCTATATATTGCTTTTGGTAGGATAGCCATTTTTATTATCTTGATTCTACCTATGCATGAACATTGGAGATCTTTCCATCTTCTAAAGGCCTCTTCCAGTACTTTCTTCAAGGGCTTGAAGTTCTTGTTGTACAGGTCCTTTACTTACTTGGTTAGAATTACCCCCAGGTATTTTATATTGTTTGTGGCTATTGTGAAGGGGGTTGTTTCCCATATTTCTTCCTCAGCATATTTGTTTGTTGTATAAAGAAGAGCTTCTGATTTTTTTGAATTAATTTTGTATCCAGCCATTTTGCTGAAGGTGTTTATCAGCTGTAAGAGTTCTCTGGTGGAATTTTTGGGGTCGCTTATGTATACTATCATATCATCTGCAAATAGGGATAATTTGACTTCTTCGTTTCCGATGTTTATCCCCTTGATGTCCTTTAGTTGTCTTATTGCTCTAGCAAGAACTTCAAGTACTATATTGAAGAGATATGGTGAAAGTGGACATCCTTGTCTTGTCCCTGAGTTTAGAGGAAATGCTTCAAGTTTCTCTCCATTTATTTTGATGTTGGCCACTGGCCTGATGTATATTGCCTTTATTATTT
This sequence comes from Lophiomys imhausi, assembly GCA_907164525.1. Classification (NCBI taxonomy): domain Eukaryota; kingdom Metazoa; phylum Chordata; class Mammalia; order Rodentia; family Muridae; genus Lophiomys; species Lophiomys imhausi. Next base: position 10,404,159 of record CAJQZJ010004752.1, read on the forward strand.
CTAGGTATGGTCCTTGTATGCCCGTTCTCTCCAGAACTTTTAGCATGAAGGGGTGTTGGATTTTGTCAAATGCTTTTTCTGCATCTAGCAAGATTATTATGTGTTTTTTTCTTTCATCTTGTTTATATGGTGAATGACGTTGATAGACTTTTGTATGTTGAACCATCCCTGCATTCGTGGGATGAACCCTACTTGATCATGGTGTATGATACTTTTGATGTGTTCTTGAATTCGGTTTGCTAGTATTTTATTAAGTATTTTTGCATCTATGTTCATGAGGGAGATTGGTCTGAAGTTCTCTTTCTTTGTTGGGTCTTTGTGTGGTTTAGGAATCAGGGTAATTGTGGCCTCGTAGAATGAGTTTGGCAATGTTCTTACAGATTCTATTTTGTGAAAGAGTTTGAAAAGTATTGGTGTTAGCTCCTATTGAGGTCCGGTAGAATTCCGTGCTAAAGCCATCTGGCCTTGGGCTTTTTTCGGTTGGGAGATTTTTAATGACTGTTTCTATTTTCTTATGGGTTATAGGGCTGTTTAATCTGTTTATCTGATCTTGATTTAGCTTCGGTAGGTGGAATTTGTTAAGAAAAATGTCCATTTCACTTAAGATTTCTAATTTGGTGGAGTATAGATTTTTAAAGTAGGATCCAAATATTCTCTGG
>CAJQZJ010004752.1:10427728-10456478 GCA_907164525.1 Lophiomys imhausi
ACACACACACACACACACACACACACACACACACACACACACACACAAACAAAGATACTTTTTTAAACAAATCTTTAAAAGTTAATGACTTCCCTACCTCCAATGGCTCATGATTAATATTTCAGGGCATGGTTCTAAGCTTATCCTGTAACTTTATATTTACCTTCCTGAGAAACAAGTAAAGGCTCCTTATAGAAAAATGCAACCTTTTTTATTTTATTTTATTTTATTTTTTTAAATACTTTATTTTTTTTCTTCAAGTTACATCTCAGTAACAAACCCCTCCCTATTCCCCCTTCCTATCCCGCCCTTCCACCCTCTTCCCCCCAGAACTTTCCCCTTTCAGTCCAACAGATGGTTCCTTCTCTTATAATAGTAAGTATTATACAAAACAATAGATATAAATATGCCACATTTATGAGAGTTAAAAGGCCCAGTATACCTTCCCAATGTCCAGTTTATACATATTTGGCCCCTGATTTTAACATTCTACTATCTAACCAACTCCATGAGTTTAAAGGTCTATATGTGACTCAACATTCATATTAACTTGCAACACACTTTTAAGAGTATCTTCTTAGATATATAACACCCTCTTGATTCCTAAACAATTCAAAATTTAACTATGAGACTCTAGCTGTCTATTCTTCAACCACCTCAGAGACCTGAGAGTGATAAATATATTTGCTTATATAGGAAGTGCAGGGCCTGCAGCTTCCAAAACTAAGAAAGAACATACCAATGACTGCCTGGACAGTTCCCATTTTCTCTCCATACATTCCAGCATCAATCTTCAGCCTTTGGGTCCTGTTTCTCTGACAGACATTTGTTGTAGAGCAGGGATTATGAAGGACTTACCTACCCTGTCTTAGCAGAGTTAGGCTGTCGACTCCAAGTTTTGTCCTTTTTGGACAGCAGTCTTTCTGCAGTTGGTGCAAGGGTTTTTTTCATGCCAAGAGAAAGGCTTGCCACTAATTCAACCATCTTACAGTGGAGGTTCTTCGATGTTTATCTTCTACTTGGAGTAGAATAGGGGGTGCTGTCAAGCGCTGATATGTCTCGATATCAAAAAAAAATCTTGATTTAAGATAACATCTTTGAATGCCATATTCTGAGATCTCTTGGGGGTTTTGAAGATGCCCTATCCATCTCTTGTATTTAGATAAGCAAATGTTGCTTGTCTCTTAGCAACTTGATTACTGGGTAGTTTAGAGAATATCTGTGATAGACTGTCATAGTAGCTAACAAAGTGACATGTTTGCATGACTAGGAGTTTGTTTTAACTATCCTAGACCATTTTAGATGGTTGGTATCAAGAGGTCAGAGCTTCACATTTTATTTTTAAGTATCTCTAGGTATGATACCATTAGGAAGCGTTACCTTTAAATTTGTATCAATATACAAAGATCTATTCAATTGTGGTTAAATATATTCTTAATTATGTATCAATATACAAAGATCAATGCCTATGTAGCCCAATATAATCTTAATATTACGTCCATATGCAAGGGTCAATACCATTGTGGCCAACTATAATCTTAATTTTGTATCAATATACAAAGATCAATACCGATGTAATCCAATACAATCTTATTTTTGCACAATAAACAATGGTCAATACCACTTTAGCCAAATAAACTACTAATTTTGTATCAATATACAAAGGTATAAGGGCATATTCAATAATCTGCCCCTTCTTCTTGGACCTTCCTGTGCTATGTCTATATCTCATTTTTCTCAAGCCCATGCACTCCTACATAGGAGAGGAAGAAGGATACAGAAAAGGAAAAGTAGGAATTCCCTGGGGCTAACCTCCAAAACCCATTAAGACAGGACCATTTATCAGCTTGTAGTCTCTTCCCCTACATAACAGAGTTTTCAGTTATCCTTCAAATAACCTAAAAAAAGGGCGGAGAAACACCTTCCCCATCCACTGGGCATGGGACGGACGTCGCTCTCTTAAAGTGACTTCCTGCTGATTTGGGTCGTAGTAGACCTGTTTGGGGCCCCAACCCAAATGGGAAAAATGATTAAAAATGTTAGTACACTCCTTTCATGTTCAGTCCTTCTTTTCTCAGCTGTTTAGATGACCTAAGGGGTTTGTAGGCAGAAGCTGATCTTGCAGGCTTCACTGAGGTTCCTGCCGGGGCATTGTGTAGAGCTGAGCGGTCCCAGTGACATTCGATTGCTGTGGTGGTTGCAGGCCCCCGATGGAGACAGCTATTGAGGAAGTCTGCCAGGCAGAATCAACTGGGTCACTCGTCCTCCTTGGTGCCTGATTCTGCTCTCTGCTGAGGATTCCGCTGTCCAGCCGTCCCCATGCTCCTCTAATGGACGCTTCGATTCTCCTTAGCTCCACGTCTTCTCTACACCTGGAGGTCTGCAAAACCAGGCCGAATGGCTGTATCCTCTATTCCATTCACAGTGTTTCAGCCCTGCCCCCTGCTTTTTTTTTTTTTTTTTTTTTTTTAGTTAATAAATTTATTTGTTTGTTGCTTCAGGTTACATCCTTATCATATTGTCCTCTTTTTCTGCTTCCCAGCCCCACCCTCCCATGCTCTACCCCCTGACCCTTCCGTCTTGTTCCTCTGGGGTGGAGTGTCCCTGCCTAACATTCTCTCACCACAAATCAGGAGTCATATGAGGGCCAAGAGCCTCTTCATTCACCGGGGGCCTACGAGGCAGTACTGCCAGTGAATGGTGTCTCATTGCTACTGGGGGAATACTAAAAAAAGACCAACAAACACACAAACCCACAAAAACAAAGAATATCAACAAAAAAAGAGAGGAAAAAGAGAAGGGAAAAGGAAAAAGAAAAAAGAAAAAGAGAAGGAAAAAGAAAAAGATAAAAATAAAAAAAAATTATGTCCTTGTTCCTTTTGGTGTGTTGGTTGTAGTACAGATAGATATCCTGTACGATATAGTTAAAATCCTACTATAAGTGAATAGATGCCATGTGCATCCTTCTGAGACTGGGTTAGCTCACTCAGGATGAGCTCCTCTAGATCCATCCATTTGGTTGCAAAATTTTGGTTTTTATAGAACACTTTGTTGCAAATATTTTCTCTCCAGATCTACACATTCTAATAAAGATGTTTCATGACTACAATGAATTCCATTGTAATTCGTCACATTAGAACTCACTCAATAAATGCCCATTTTGAGGCATCTAGGTTGCTTTCTTTTTTGAGTAATAGGTACTAGCTATACTCCTCAATATGTCTTCCTGAACATCTCAATCATTTCCACCAAATTCCTAGTAGAAGAGTTGTTGAGTCATAAAATTAGTATGTTAAGGTTTTTTATATACTTAATGAACACATTGCACAGAAAGAGAAAACCAAGTAAACATTCACTGTCTACAGATGAGAAGGACACTGGAAATGCAATCCTAATTCCCATCCATTAATTCTGTACACAACAAAACAAGAGGGGTTCTATTACCTCTTCCAAGGCCAGAGACTGAGAAATCTTACATCACACTAAAAAATAAAAACTGATATTTTCAAATGGTGTCAACTTCAAAATGCTTCTAACGTCAGTGGATAACTCACACTGAGATTCTGCTAGCCAGTGATAACTTGCCCGCAAGAATGAGAAATTTAAGCCAGGTATGATGGCACACACCTTTACTCCCAGATCTCGGAGGCTGTCACATGGATCTCTGAATTCTAAGCCAGTCTGGTCTACATGGAGAGTTCCAGGCCACCTACAGATATAATGACGCCTAACAATAAAGAATGAGAATTCGCGCAACAGTCAATAGAGAGTCCCTCTAGCTTGGTCTGGATACACCCACCTGGCTAGACAGTGCCTGTCCTTATCAATCAGTATCACTCATGTCCTGTACATGTCTTGGACTGGTAAGATGACTACTACTCATACTACACCTGATGAACAGAGAATACAAACCCAATCAGCTGCAAAGGCCAGAAAGGCTTAAGGAGGTAACCTTGGCACACCCTCACATCATTTAGGATGCATGGAGCCTACAACAAAGGAAGGGTACCTCTCCTGATCAAGGAATCTCACATCTCACTTTTTCAAACCATTTCTGAGAATCAAATAAAGCATATTAAAGGACAATTTTCATTCCCAGACCTCAGTATTGCAAACCTGCCCTTGTTTTGTTTATTTGTTTGTTTTGTTTTGTTTTCTCTGTTTGGACATTATCCTCAGTTCCAATTAATGAAATTGTTAAAGTGAAAAAAAAAAGAAAGATGTCTTTACAAACTCGTAAGTTTCACAGGTCAAATGGATTACATATAACTATAGATTTTAAACTGACTTTAAGAAAAGATTGGATGATGCTTGTGTTAATCTAATCAATACTTTGGTTAACATACAACTAACATTTTAACATTTCCTTTTATTTTACCAATATATCTATTGTGTCTTTTCAATAAAATATCAATACAAAAATTAATTGAAAAATTTTTTGTCTTCCCATATTTTATTTATTCTTCTATTAGTAAACATATGACCATCTAATTAAGTCTGTTCAGTCTTTCCAGACAAGCTGCATGTGTCTCATGTAATGAAAGTTAGCAATTTCAAAACTAATATAGTTCCTTCATGAAAGCAGGATTAATTCTAGGGTCAGGTGTTAACCTGATCCCTGCTTTCTGAAGTATCCACAAATACTTTTGTGATAACACCAGCCCAAATAAACACTGGCCCACAACTTCAGGCTATTCCCCATTTTTGATCAGATACCTTCATTACTTTTCCCCTTTAATCCAGGTTTGCACAATGCACTGCCAATCAGATTATTACTGGATTAGCTTACACACTACCTCTTCTCTTCCTATTGCAAAAAGAAAAAAATAACCATCTGTATTACCCTCCCCCTTGTCAGGATTCTGCCCCCTCATAATTATTTCACAGGTTTATCTCTATGAACCTGAGAAACAGTGCTGAAACCAAAAATAAAAGAGAGAGAGAGAGAGAGAGAGAGAGAGAGAGAGAGAGAGAGAGATCTTCCCTCATCAGACTGAGTCTTACATTCTTTCTGGGTGACAAAAGGAGCTACTGGAGAAGCCCTTGTTCAAACACAGAATCTAGCCAGTGGTTTCCAGGGCAAACTTCACCAGGCAATGCAGACAGCCTTGAGTCCCTTCAAAGTCAGATTGCATCTTTGATAGTGGTTGTCTCCAAATCCTGAGAGCCCTGGACATACTGACGCTGAACAGGAAGAGATTTGCATGTTGTTTTGGGAAGGAATGTAGTTATGTCAATGAATCTATACTGGTAGAACAAGATGTACAAATGCTCAAAGATCTACAAGATCTCCAGGCACATTATGTTCTCAATACCCCTACCCCGTGGTACTCAAACCCTTAGGTAGTTTAGCTCCTATCACTCATTGGCCCTATACTAGCCATGGAGCCCTGCTCCTCCTGGCACCCTGAATTATCCAATTTTTAAAATGGCAGGTGAAAAATATTGCTAAGGTCTTTGCCAGTCAGGTTGTGGTTCAGTACCAAGCAGTCTTGAGCATAGAAGCTGAAGGCTGTGATGACACCTATCTATCCTTTACAAACAAAAGAGGGGGAAATATTGGGAAATCCTGCTACTATGGTTGAATTCTGACATTACCAACAAGTCCCTAAGCTCAGGGAAAAATAATGGACGCTCTTTGTCAGAGGAGTTCCCTCCTTTCTACCTGATCTGGGGAAATACCAGATCCCTATCTGAGGAATGTCACATAGCTCTAAGGGAAATTACAGGTCCAACCCTTTCTCCAAATAAGAAACCAGTTCAGTAAGCCTGTGGTGAAACCTCCTCATGCTAATGAGATATCTTAAGTACTTTAAGCTTTCAGTCAATGACCTTTGTCCACACCTCTAATCATACCTGGAATTCTTCCGTTGCCCTGTTGCCTGTAAGATACTTAGGTATCTTTCCCCGTGTTAAGATAGGGCCATCCTGCTGCATGTAAGTGAAGTATCCCTGACACTCTTAGTCCCAGCAAATAAAACACATTCAAATCCAAAACCTCTCCCACTGCCCAAGTTTTATGATGTTCCTGTTCACAAAATAAACTCTCTTTCTCAATGATCACCATGATCGATCATCTGAGACTTGCTGTTTATGTGTGTGTGTGTGTGTGTGTGTGTATAAATATGTTATCCAAATACTTGGTGAACAGAACAACAAAACAATGGAAGACAGGAAAATAATTGTCAATTGTTTTGGTGTACACAAATTTAAGAAAATTTTAGATATGATAAATTTTAAGTATTAGATACAGTGAGTATGAATTACTAAATACAGTTAGTATGAATGGTGTAAAAATACAAGATCAACAGATTGGCAACATTTCATATTCTTTTCAGGTGTAGTAGTGTATGTATGCAATAGCAACCAACAAGAGGTAGAGAAATAACTATAAATAAAACTTTAAAGTTCATGAAGTGCTATATAGTGAGATCAAAAATAGGCAGGGAAAATTTCACAACACTCACAGGCATCCAAACTCACTCTGCGTAGTTAGAAAATAGGAATCTCTCTAAATTAAAACAGAGAATGAAAGGATCCCATTTTGATGGTATAGAGAATATTCTAGAAGGGACTCTAGCTAATACCTTTCTGCTCTTTCATTTGCTTGTGTTAGCCTTCTTCTAGACACATATAAAGCAAAAGAATAGAGTGCTGGAGATCAGTTATGGATTGAACCCTTTAGCACTGACTGCTGTAAGCAGCAATATTTGCGGAAGGTGGGAGGAGTTTCCATCATGCTGTTTGGGTTTTTTTGTTTGTTTGTTTGTTTGTTTTGCATGTTCACTCCAGTTCCATATTACTTTTCTGTGACCTGAGTTTCCTATTTCTGGATCTTGTTTTGTCAGTACTGCACTTGCCTGCTTGCTATGGCTCATGATTGGTTAGTTGGTGGAAGCAGACTTACAACTATCTGTCTTTCAAATTGTAAGGCTATAAATGCCAGATTATTAAGATCATGTGTTGTTATTTGTACAAGTATTACTTCTAAAAAGGGAACTTATAAAATGCATCCTTTTATTTCTGATCAATTTGTTCCAAACAAAGATTTTAAGCAGTGTATAAAATGGTCCAGCATGTACAGATACTTGCAGCCATCCATTATGATCTGAGCTCTGAGTTTGGTCCCAGGATCACATAATAGAATTAATTATCTCCTGGCAAGTCTTCCTCTGATCTCTCTCTCTCTCTCTCTCTCTCTCTCTCTCTCTCTCTCTCTCTCCCTCTCTCCTCTTTCCTCTCTCACACACAAACTAAACAAACAAATAAACAAAAGTAATAAAATTTAAAATAGTATGTTTCCAAAGCAATTCACCATAAGCTATGTAGTCTCTTCTTTGTTTATGATGAGAAATTTTCATCTTTCTCAAAAAAAAGGCAAACATTCACTCTATGTACAAATAACTCAAATTAAGTAGTTAGTCTAAATGTTATGTGTAACTCTAAGACGAAACTGGGGGAACAATTTGTGACTGAATAGGACAAAAAGTTATCTTTAATCCAGCATTAAATAAATAATCTATACATTTCAAGTTAATAAGCTTTAATTCTTGACAATTTTAAATTTTAATTTTACACATTGTGAGACTCTACTATGGAAATAAAAAGATAAAACCAAACATGGAGAGAATATTTTGGAAACCAGGTGGATAAGAAAGTAATGCATTCATGACACATAAAAACTAATTTAGAGCCAATAATTAAGAAAAAACAAGTATCAATTAAGCAATATGTGTAAAAAGACAAGTCAAATAAGATGATAAGTAGAAGGAACACAGACATGATGAGTTGATGGGCGCACTGGCAATTTGTCCTACTTGTTGGTAAGAATACAAAAGGTACCACCAGTTATGGAAGATACACTATTAAAATGCAGAATATATTTTACTCCCGCAAGCCAACAATTGACCTTTTTCATTATTTTACTAGTTAATTGAAAATTTAGTCTACAAAAAAGCACATAAATATCTGAAGCAGTTTTATTTCCTGTTGCCAAAAGTCCAAGTAGAGTTCCGTCAGTTGGTGGATAAACTGGATTTGCGTAAATTTTAATGTTAATCAGCAATGAAAATATTTGAGTGAATAAGTTATAAAGGACATATGTAAAACTCAAGTAAATATTGCTAAGTAAAAGAACCCAGTCTGTAAAAGATTCAAGGTTATGACTCAAATATATTGCATTTTGGCAAAGGTAGAACTAAGGGAGAGATATAGTGGTTATGAGGGATTGTGGGAGTGTCAAGGAGTGACAATTAAAAAGGCAGAGCATGGTGGATTTTAGGGTTTTGAAAACTTTTCTCTTTGAAAATACATTGGTGTACACATGTCTTTCCAAATGCCTGAGATTCACAACAGCATGAAGGGAAAGAAATAATGTAAACTATGAATAAAAGTGCTTGTGAGATAGGTTAGTGGATAAAAGAGCTTGTTTTGAGTTTCTGTATTTAAATCCCCAGAACCCAATAAGAGGCTAGGTGTGGCTATGTGTCTTTATAGAGCCAGTTTGAGGTGAGGAGGTAGTGGCTACATGGGTCTTGCTAGTATTTGATGACTACCAGTGTAGCAAACACCAAAACCCCAATAAAACAAAATCCTTGAGCTATGATTTCAGTTACTCTGGTTCAAAATAATAAGACGAAAATGCATACTTTATGTTCTCTGGTTTCCTCATGTACAACCATCCACATCCACACACACACAATTAAACAAGGATGTAACATAAAATTAAATATAACTGAACAAATAAAAACATTAATATGGATATCAAGTAAAAGGTATAGGCATATAAATTCATCAGTTATTAAAAATATTCTACCCTACTGAAGTGTATCTATAGTGAAGGAGCATACAGGTAGGAAAGACATAACTACTTCTTTGAATCACAATTGTTCTGAAAATTATATTCTAATAAAATGTAAAATAATATGAAGACTATGAGTTTTAAAATATTCTATTGAATCATTTAGACAGTAATTAACAGTACTAATAGTCTTCTGTTTAATATGCACATAATTTGTACTTGGTCTATTCTATGCATGATTATCTTCATGTTGTTAAAATAATACAAAAATAAAAAGTTTTTTTTATTTCAGCAACAGTGATTTATATTTTATATTTGGAATTAAAATAATCCATATGATGCTCTGCAAAATTAAATAGATACTGTAAATTAGATCCAAATATATTTTATGGCTAAAGTATAAGTGACAGACTTAATTTAAAATTTAAAATAAATTTATCTAGGGATGTGACAAGATGTTATTTCTTATCACCAGCTGTTTTCAAACTATGGCATTTACAAAGGATCTTTATACTGTATGCTTTGCCAATTTCAAACGCACTCATTCCAGAATAAAAATGAACATATGGATGTCATAGTATTATGTCTGTGATTAAAATTTCTACTTTAAAATGAAATGCCTTGAAGAATACAACTTCGTTCCATCTCTTTATTTATTTTTTATTCTTGAGAATTTTACACATACATAGGCAGTTGTATTCACCTCATTTCCCTCATCCAATTTCCTTCCTGTCCATTCAAAATGTCTACTCCATCCTACTGTCTTTAAAAATAATAATACACTGTCTTAGTAGGGTTTCCATTGCTGTGATACAAAAGTAATGTGGGAAGGAGGAGTTTATTTCATTTATAGTTCTACAGAATAGAGTGTTTTCAAAAGAATTTGGGACAGGAACTCAAGGCAGCAAACTGAAAGCAGGAACTGAAGAAGAAGCTATGGAAGAAGGCTTTATTTTTTGACTAGCTCTTCAAGTCTTTCTCTGGCTGCTTTCTTACACAGCTCAGAGCTCCTGACAAAGAAGGACACCATCCCACTTTGCTAGACTCTCTCATGCCAACTATTAATTAAGAAAATGTACCACAGGCTTGCCCACAGGCCAATTTAGTAGGAACTTTTTTTTTTTCAGTTGAGACTCCCTCTTCCAAATGTCTTTAGCTTGTGTTAAGTCGACACAGGACTATCCAGAACATTCTCAAAATCCAGTTAGAACTGTCCTCATTTACATGAATATAGTATCATCCACTGGAGCATGGAAATCTTACCACTGTCTGCCCACTTCATGTTATGGGCATGTCTATTGGAAATTAAACCCATAACCTTGCATATGTTAGGAGAAATTATATGTTCTATCACTGAGCTAAGATTCTCAATTCTTTTCTCCTTTACATTATCTTGAGACTGAACTTTCACCAAGTTGGTAAAACTGATATTAAACTCACTTTTTATCAAAAGATGATCTAGAATTTGTGATTTTCCTATCTCAACCTACTAAATATTTAGGATTATTGTCTTATGTCAACAAGCCCAAGAAAGATGTAGTTGATATAGATAAAATAAATCTGAAATACATATAGTCTTGTTTACCATCAGAAACATATGGAATTTATTAATTTCTATTAGCAGGCTTTAACAGAAACAGAAAAAAAATCTTCAACATTCCAGAATAGAACATTACAGTTTGATAAAATCAGTAAAATATTTATAAAAGAATAAGTGAACACTGAACTCATGTGCTATCACAGAAATAATATAATAAATCCTAGCTTTTAATATTAAACAAAAAAGTTTGGATTAGGAAACTTAATATGACCATATTGAAAGAGTTTCTTTTTATTTAAACATATTATATTTAGATGATACAGATATTGTTATGGATTTTGATTTGGTGTCATGTGACTGGCCAATGGACTTTCACAGAAATGTTTTTTAAATCATTAAATGTTTGAATTAATAACAAAGTTTAAAACATGAAAACTAAATGCCATGTAGCTTGTAATATTGAAGAGATATCTTCTTTGAATAGCAGCTCCAATCCCAATGCCACTATAACACTCAAACACATATAACTCACTGTAACCTACAAATGCCAAGTTAGAGTTACAGTGTGAAAATTTTCTCTTTTACATAATAATTTTCATAATTAAAGACAAAGAATTTGATTTTATCCTCAAGATAACTAATGATGCTTTGTACATTTCATTTTGAGGGTCAACATTATGTTAACTATTACTTGTTAGGGCTTCATAAAATTTATCTCCATTATAATGGTGCTGTAATGCTACATGTCTTAGAAATGTTATACCTTAAACACTTTAGCATTGAATTTATATCATTTAAAAAAAGTTATTTTTTCTCCTTATTTCTCATTCTGCCTTAGCTAATTTATATTTTTACATTCATTTTACATGTAGGTATCTGCACATATATGCCTGGAGGTCAGAGGACAAATTGCTGGAGTTGTTTCTCTAGTTCTACCATGACAGTTCCGATGTTAAACTCAATACATTATGCTTAGTTGCAATCATCTTAACTATGAGAGCCCTTTCTCAAACTGGATAGTCAATATTTATGAAATTAAGCATTATTTTGTTGTGTATGTATACATGCATTTCTATATAATTTTATCTGAATACATTAATTAAAATGCTATTGTCATTTTGGACTGTGTTTTTTGCTACTTATAATTTTTTTTGTGTCAGATATGGAAATGCAGAACTATAATGCCAGTACTAGGAAAACTGAAATGGCAAGACTATGAGTTTGAGGACACCCTTGGATATGACATTGTTTCTAATTACAAATTATATAACAATTAATTAATTCATAGTAAAACAGAAGTGCCAGTAGCATTTGATAGCAATATGTATCAAACATTCAAAGTAGTTTGATATGCCAAGTTACTGCTCATACCATAAATACTGCATCATTGTGATCTACATGTAAAAGGGAGTGAAGGTACAATTTTTAATCTTTAAAGAGACAAATATAGATAAATAGTTGAAATTTACAAGTTTATCTAAGAAAAGACTATTCAGAAAAGAAATATTCCATTCCTAAAGGGTGGTGAGAAAATATATCAGAAGGAAGATCTTTGATTGCTGTAAGTATACAAACTAGTGAGAAGAAAACTCTAGAAGAGAATCCTGATATACAGTATAACTGTGTACATCAAGATGTTGGTTTCCTATCCAATAACTAAGAAAATGAAATGTGTGTGCATATGAGATAAATGTTTCTATTTAAAGCTCTTAGTTTCTGAAATTTATAGATATGCTTTCTACTTTAAAGAATAACTTTTGAGTTTTTGAGATAGAAAAATCTTTAAAAAAGCTCATGTTCAATTCAACGTGTGTTGCAAATAGAACAATGCTTTAGATATATGCTTAGAATAGATCCTTTTGTAGAGTGTTCATGTAGAATTCAGTAAGCTGTAGTCTCCATCTGCAGGAATACATCAATTGGTCATTGTGACACATTCCTATAATCCTACCATTTTCAGGAGTGAAGAGGAAGGATAAGAAGCCACAGACATCCTCAGCTACATACCAACTTGGAAACCAGCATAGTCTGCATGAAGTCTTGTCTTCAAAAATATATAGATATAAATCTTAGTGAGGAAAGAAAGTAAATCTATGATAAAAAACAACTTTAAATCTCTGAAGACAAAAACAGAAAAAATGTCATTCAATGCTTGTGTGTTTGTATAATTAAATTTAGTAAAAAATGGTCACCTTATCAAAAACTACTTACAGATTAAAAAAATTCTCATCAAAATCCCCATCCCATTCTTCATATAAATAGGGAAAAAACTATTCTAAAACTCATGTGAAATTTAAAACATCACTAGATATATATAAATTGTGAACAAACAGAACTATGCTGGGTGTGTGTGTGTGTGTGTGTGTGTGTGTGTGTGTGTGTGTATGTTTGTGACTTTTAGGCAAGTAATATATTTATAAAAGACAAATGGAGAATTTCACAAAGTGATCAGATAAATAAAATGAGGGCTGCAAATACTGGACTAACTGGAATCTTGGAAAGATACGGAATTTATACTGCAGAGGTTCAGTGACAATCTGTTTAAATTTTTAATTTAACCAGTACAAAGCTGACCCTGGTGACTGGAGAAAAAGAAATCCAGAGGAGTTTGAATCACTCATGATTTTGATCCAAGCATTTCAATTGGGTAAGAAAGAACCTTATGAACCCATCAATAAAGAGAGTAAGACAGCAAAGTTGATGGTAATGGGGGTGGGTTCCAGATACATAACTAATGACTAAATGGTTAAGTAGGGGTGGTCTGACTTTTAAATATTCCCAAGACTTTGGTAGAAAAAAAAATCACTCACAGAAAATCACTCAAGAGGAGGATCAGAATAATGGTTAGACACCTTTTAACTTATGAAAATAATTTTGAAGTGTCTATAGAAAATTTATCCATTTCTATCTCCCTATTTTAAAAGAATAAGTTAGGAAGCAATATATATCAGATGGGAATTATGGAAATCTACTCTAATGGCATGGAGAAAAGACAGTTTCAGGGTGACAGCAGTGTGTGCCTGCAGAATCGGTTGCATCTCAGTTGCATACAGAGAAGCTAAGGAAACTAACAGCATAGTGTAGGTAAAATTAAAACACAATAAATGGAAAGAAAGTGAAAGAATTTTTAGTTCTGTTCAAGGATACCTTATAAGAAAACCAGAATGAAGGTTTTGGTAAGTTCTTAAGCTAGAGTTGTATCAAATTTCTGAAAGAAATATAGACACCACAAAGAGCTTAATGGAGATACTGCAGTTAAAATTAGCTCATGAATTCTTTGATCTTCTTCTTTTTGAGAAAAAAGAAAAAAGTTTTCTTCAATTCCCTTCTGCCTTTTTCTCAACCTATCACTCTCTTCCTAAAATTTGTTACACTTCAAAATCCCATTAGCTATTCCCATTGTGTGCATCACCAGGACATTTTGGTAGAGAATTAAATCCTTTTAACATTTACTATAAGTATAAAATATCAATTTTCACTCTGAAACAAAACTTTAGATTCTAAGAAACAAATTATATATTTTAACTAATAATGTAATCAAAATATCAATATCAAATACATATCTTGGTAACAATGAAAAATATATTTGGTTTAACTCACTATAGAATTTACTGAATTATTCACTTACAAAGTAATGCCAGATAGAGATAATAAAGCCAGAAGAATGATGTTATTTAACATGTGAAAAAATAATATGTAATCAATATAATTACACTCATCCTTGGCCTCAGAAAGATTAAATTTTATATGACCCTATTCCTGTTATTCTTTTCATTTTCCTGTATATTTGTAACTTGGTATTCTAACAATTCTAGTAACATACATATATGCCACACTTTATCCATCAATCCTGTTTCCTTCATTTCTTTGCTATTCTGAATACTGATATCTTTTCATTTAATGAGGGAGAGATGGAAACGCTATTATTCAGGTTCATTTATGTAGAAAGATATTTAAGCTGCACAGTGTTCAACAAAAGTAAATAAAACGATGCCAAGGTTACCTGACTAAGCACACAGAACTCTTGATTTTCCTTTCCTTGGCTTTTTTCCTTGTACTGTTCAGGTTGCATTGTGTTTCCTAAATCTTTAGATTTCAATGTATTGTTATTTATTACACTCTTCCTTATGAGCACCAAGAACCTAAAGCCACACTCCTTGGCTATGTACTCTGTTTATGTGATTTTCTGCCTATAGTTTCCAAAAATATCACAAGAATAACAAAATTGAAGGAGATTGTCCAGGAAATTGCTCCAACAATGCATTTCTCTACATAAAATCTTCTCCTATTTATGGAGGGGTAAGTCTTATTATTAGTGGTTGTGTTGATTGTGCAATGGTGTTGGGTTTAGGAAGAATGCAAATAGTAGTTTCTTTTCTCATGATTATTTGCTTTGTCACTGTGTAATAATTCTTGGTTTGTAGCATAATTCTTTTTCACAATTTGTATTTTTTCTGGCACTTATGAAAAAGTTACACAAGGGAAAGAAAACATAGTAATTTTTTCTCACATATCTGTATAATCAACAAATATATTTTTTATTTAAGAAACCATTGATTATACATAATAAAATGCATTTTCTCTTTTTTTTCATGTATCTATCACCTTAAGTAACTAAAATGTTCAAATATAAATATATCTTATAACTCATCATAAAACACAGTATAGAATATATATATCATATAATTGATGTGAAAGAGACAGTTTTGAAGGCTTATTTTATATTCATATAATACATGGTTACTTTAACAGGAAAATGAAAATGAAATGAAAGTCTATCATATATATTTATCAATTTGTTAATATATGTTTTAATAAATATTATAAATCCTAATTTCATTACTAATAAAGTCTCAGGAGATTATGAAACTTTATTTTATTCTATATTTTGTGGTAACTATATTCATCTATTTTAATTCTGTGCATTTAAAAATAATTCCAGACATTTAACATGATAAACACTTACCCTAATATTTTTCATTTGTTTTGTGTTATTTTTCTAAATTAAAATAAGCTGTTTTGATCTTCTGAGTAAAACATGATATATATTGTTTTAATTTACTATATTATGAGAAAAATACATTTGAAAATTCATACTTATGTTTAAACATGTTAAGTATGGAATCGCTCTAATTTCTGATTTGTCTCTATATATTATTTCACAGTAAGCACCACAACTTCCAGTTTCTTTAATTTTAAAAACTTATTTGATACAATTTTAAATGTTATGTTACATGTCTTTTACAAAATATAAATGATTTTATGTTGACTAGGTATTTTAAAATGGTCAAAGTGCTGAATGAATTACATGAGGAATAAATGACTTTTCTCTACTAATAGCTTTTAGAAAAGACATATATCAAACAATCCTCTTAGATTTCACAATGAACAAATTTCATCATAAGTAAATTATGTTGAAACTTGAAATCTTTTGTGGAGCATTTACTGGGATACTTGAAGTGTACTGATCATGCAATATAGGCTTGTAAATTACTATTCTTTTATTGATGCACAATTTAATATGCCATTCACTACCAGCTGAACAGCTCTAAAATCCCCGGATATTAATGAGGAACATGTATTTCTTACCCAGCATTCTTAAAAAAACATGACATATGATTTATCTATTTCTTTTTTTTTCCTTCTTTAGTATTATTTTTGAGACTGAGTCTCACTATGTAATTCTAGAGTTCCTGGAGCTCTCTATGTATATCAGGCCCAAAATCACAGAGATTCACCTGCCTCTGTCTCCCAAGTGCAGGAATTAAAATCATTATGTGCATATACTATACAATTTCTTCAAATTGCATTATTATAATGTAATTGATATCATATAAAATAATGGATTTTTAAGACTCATTATTTGGTTAAGGGTTTTAATTTTACAAAAAAGGAGATAAATATAATAATGAAAAACTTAATACCTACCAAGATATTTATGGTAAATATAAAATGGGAATAATCTGATGAAGAAAATGAGAGGTTTTAAATGTATCAAGAGTCATTTATTAATCTTTTTGAATATGACATATGCATGAAGCTCATGATTTCATATAAAAACACATATATCAATATGGTAATAATATTGTCAACCTGATATAATCTAGAATTCCATGAAGGGAGTCAAATTAAAAGAAATTTAGAAAGTTTGTCCTATATATTTGTCTGTCTAAATTATTCTTATTGTATCAATTGAGGTAGGACATCATATCCAGAATAGGTATACTCATTTCTTTGTCAACTGGTAGATAGTAGACTATAAAAGACTGGGAACAGTAGCCTTGCATGCTTTAGTTAATTCTCCTCCATTGACTGTGGATAAAATTTTGTGAAATGCCACATGGATACAAGGGAAACTGTCCTCTGAAAGAAAAGTCAGTGTTCTGATCCAAATATCCAGTCCTCTAGTATTCTACTGATAAAATTATAGAAATTCACTTGCAATTTCTTAGACCAGAATTATGTAGTTAGAAATTGCGCTTCAAGACTAAAATAAAATAAAATAAAATAAAATAACAAAAATATAGTTTAACAGAATCTTTTGTTGTCTTTGAATATTCTATTTTTATGTCACAAAATTATTCATGTTTAATAAGTACTGTGAAATAGAGTAAAACAAATCAATAAATAAAAGTATCACACTCTGTCTTTGCTGTTTCTTTTTGCCGTGTATTGTGTGCATGTATTTCTGTGCACAAGAGTGTGAGACTTTTGAGTGCCCACAGGATGGAGGTGGGTGCCAGGTAGTTCCTTCACTTTGAATTTATATATATTTTTTTGGGGGGGGGGGGAGATGGGAGAGCTAGGCTGGAAAACAGCCAGCCTTTTCTATTCACTCAACACTTGCCAACTCGATAGATGGATTTCTCTCCATGATTTTCCACTTTCAGATGCTAAGGATCCACAATGGTGGCCTTGATGCCTGCACAGTGAGTTTTATTACCTTCTGAAAACTTCATTTGTCCTGGTCTCTTCCTAACTCCCAAAAACAAAGCAAACAAAAAAGCCAGTTCTATTTTTCTGTATTGCTTTACTCTTTTTGCCAAATGTATTTACATTACAATTTATTTTCATTGTTTTATTTATTATTTATTAAGTATTTTATTTTATGAACATAATTATAAGAAAGTATGCTCCATATATATTAAAACTACAAGAACAATGGAGATTCCCATATAATACTCTCCCTGATCAATATCTTCCAATATCAGCATCTGAGGGATACAAACTGGATGTATTTTCAGTGATATGGCTTTATGAAGGTACTGCTCATATGCTTTAAATGTCTTTTATATGTCCATGTTCCTAATGTATAATGCCTCTCTCACTTCCCCAAAGCACATGCCCCAGTCCTCTTTCAAGAAAGTGATGTAGAACAGGTCTTCTTTGCAATATTTGAAATCCCCTTTCCTTCACAAATGCTTTACACCTTCATCTTTTCACAGATCCTTCCCTTTCCCCTAGAGAAAATCAATTATTTACCTTAAGATGTACCATATTATATAACCAATATTGACAGTCAATGAATTTCTCCATTATGTTGCAGGTGATATGATCAATTCTTAGTCTATAAAAAACATGTTTTTTAGCATAATGATTCCAATTGAAATGAAAATAAAGATGAGAAATGAATGTTTGTATTTATTGAAACTTCAAATGTTTCTTATTAAATCTTAACAAGTCCTTATGAGATATTTAAAGATTGTTATCAAGTTGTGCAGGAATTGGATATTATTTTTATGACTGTGTATTTAATTGCTGCATCACAACATTCCTTCAGTGCTGTTGCCATGTTTACTGAGTATCTTTTCTTTATATCAGTTATGTATTAAATTCCATCATTGAACTGAATAGTAAATTTATGAAATTTCTCTACATACTTAATTCTAATTTCATCATATCCAATGTCTTCAACATAACTGTAGTTCCCCTTGAGAATCCTTCTCATTATCCTTTATATCTTTAGCTAAATTTCCTTCCCTTCCATGTTGCTTTCCCCCAGATACCTAAATACCACACAGGAGAGAAAACATTTAGTATATCTGTTTGTATGATTGAGTTGCTTTCTTTAACACAATTATTTCATTTAATCTACATTCCTGGTAATCAAATATCTCTGATCGCCAACATGGGTAGATAAACTACACACACACACTCATTCACACACACACATACAGAGAGAGAGAAAGAGAGAGAGAGAGAGAGAGAGAGAGAGAGAGAGAGAGAGAGAGAGACTGACTCGTTTCACTGGTGGCCACATAAGATAATTCTGAAATTAGACAACTGTTATTATTTGTACAACAAGGAAAGAATATAGGTACTTGTATTATGAAATTAATCACATGGTAAATTTATTTCATTGCTTCTGTGGAGCAAACATGATTTATTTTACTGTGTCTGGAATAACAGTCATTGCCACCAGTGATTTTTGAGTTCTTCCTGTCAATCTTAGCCATTTGTTGTTTGCATTTTCAATTCTGGCTAAGTGAGAAGTAATTCAATGCAATTTTTATTTCATTTGTGCCAGATGGCTGGACACTTTTCAAGTATTTATTTATTGTTTGGATTTCTTCTTTGGAAAAGTATCTGCTAAATAAATTAACTTGCTCATTACATGTTCCTTAATATATAGTGTTTTTCATATGTTCTGCATTTCTATCATCTATAGGAAATTTTCCCTCCACATTCTGTTGGCTAACACTGAACTTGGTTGATTATTTATTTTGTTACCTGGAAATTTTTCAATTGATGTAATACCATTTATTAGTTACTGTAATAGCTATTTAAGCTGTTGGATTCTTAGAGATGCACTGCCCAGGAATAACTTTTACATTGTCAGTTGTAGGATTCATTTTTCTTCTTCTATGTGTAATATCCACATTTCTTAGAATCACTTGTTGAAAAGATTCTTCTTTATCAAATTTGTGTTTTTTTCATTCTTGTCATGCTATCATAAACCAAGATTTCACTTAGTTTATTTCTTTGTTTTATATTATTCTATTGATATAAATGCCCTATGAGCTCTAATAAGAAAACTAACACTCTGAGGAAAGAATTTTAAGATGCTTATGATGGAAATAGTTCTGCTCTTCAAGGAACAGCATGTCTCAGTGTTTGGGAGCACTGGCTGTTCTTCCTGAGGACCTGAGTTTGATTCCCAGCACCCACATGACAGCTCATAGCTGTCTATGACACCAGTTCCAGAAGATCTCACACCCTCTCCACAGAGGTACATGCAGGCAAAATACCAATGCATATGAAATAAAAAGTAAATTAAAGAAATTAAAAAAGGAATAGCAGAGCAGGTTTAATAAAAATGAATATACTAGCAAAATCAACCAACAAATCAGAAGACATCTCCACATAAACTCCAGTCACATATTCACTGAAACAGGAAACAATATTCTTAAATTTGCATGTCAAAAGAAGTGATGTTGAATAGCCAAACTATCCTGAGCACAAACAACTCAGCATGCCTTTTAATCTGCACTGCAGCTCTGCAGTATGGAATGCTTTGCAGTAAGAAACCCGATCTCCATTAGGTTCACAGAAGTCTATTTATCTTGTAGTGACAAAGCCTTCTGAGTATGAGAAAATGATTAAACCAGAACAATCTTAAGCAGTTCAAGTTTCATTCAACTTAAATTTGTTTAACTTTGCACTTACATGGCAGTATATATGTAAAATCAATCTCTTTAACTTTCATCAAAACCTGAATTTTGTTGCTAAAATAGTAGTCAATAAGTAACATGAGATGAAAATTAATAAAAAAACATACCTTCTGAAATTATGCAACACATAAAATTCTTAAATATTTTAAGAGTTTTCCAAATTTATTTCCATCATGCTTACACTGAAGTCAGAGAACATGCATACTTTCATTGGAAATTCAGTATGATAAATCAGAACCAACAGCTATTTTTGCTGCCTTCTGAATTAGAACATTAAATTACATTTGTGCTAACATTGATGGTAAGTATACAAATAGACATCTATTTTACTGAAAATGTCAGAGTGCATTATTTGTTGATTATTAATATGCTTTCAATTAAGATTGAATTACATAATTTACCCTCTCTAGCCCCTGCCAGATACCTCCCATGAATTTCTTTCAAGAACCCCACTCTTAAGTTAATAGTATTTTCCTTTGTTTGTTATTGTGATATAAATATGTGTGTATGCATATATGTAATTTTGTATGTATATGCACAAATATGTATAGCTACACACTATTATTGATCCATTTTTGTTACATGTGGTTTCAGGATAACAACTCTAAATTAGAAATAAATAATGGGCCTCATTCCTAGTTGCCTGTAGTTCTTTGAGGTGAAATATCAATGAAATTTCTCCCTTTCATGTTATCATGTCCATTGATTTGGCCACTGTTCTGATCTTCAATATGCAGCCTGTTTGTGGTTGCTATTTGTTTGTTTGTTTGTTTTATCATTTGGTTTTTTGTGGTCATACCTCCATGATCTCCCAAAATTCCATGACAACCAACAGATGACTCACTGGACTTATTTAGAGTTCAACAAGGGGGAATTGGAAACCAAGCTAATTTTCCAGGATTGTGAGGTCATTTTCCTTAGAAAATAATCTGTTATTGTCATTTTGCAAGACAAGCATAATTCTCTATGACACTCTATAGCTTGCCCTTATACCCACAGATAAATGTAGCTACCACCACATCAATGAAGCCTCTCTTTCCAGCAAGGATAGAACATCACAGAAAACCAACAACTAGGATAAACACATGTACCAATGAACTGTTGATATCTGAGCCCTAACAGATACACATAAATCAAAGACCCTGCATTTATGGCTCAGGGAATGTCATAGAAGAGGAAGCAAAAATACTGAAGAGAATACCACAAAATCTACTGTTAAAGAATTTATTTTTGTAACTTTCCATGTATTGAATTTCAGTGGATAAATGACACAGTTATTTTATTATTTTAGGCATATTATTAAGGAAAAAATATGGTACAGTAGAGATAAATGTAGTAAATCTTCTCTTTTTTGTTTGTTCTTTGTCATGTTTTATTGAAATTATTCAAAATAAAACTTTGCAAAACAACCCAATCAATACAATAAGAAAAAAAAATCCCTTAGTAAAGAAAAGACAGAAAACAGAGATATGGACAAAACCATTTTTTTCTTTTCTTTCTAAAATTTTATTTAGTTACTCATTTATTATTTATTTTATTATTTAAAAATGTTTATGTTTATTTATTACTTCAAGTTACATCTCCATCACAGTATCCTCCTGGTCCCACCCTCCCATCATCTTCCCCCTCTCTCACCTATCCTACTCCTCCAGAGGTGCGGTGTCCTTAAATATCAGTCTCCCCATCCCCAGTTCAGCAGACATATGAGGGCTAAGGGCTTCCTCTTGCACTGGGGGCCTACACGGTAGCACCACTAGGGCAAAGTGTCCCATTAACAGGAAACAAAGTCTATGTTCATGTTCCTTTTGGTGTGTTGGTTGTAGGATACTTATCCTGTACACTGTGACTAAAATCCAATTATAAATGAATAGATGCCATGTAGATGTTTCTGAATCTGGGTTAGCTCACTCAAGATGAGCTTTTCTTGTTCCATCCATTTGGCAACAAATTGCATGATTTCCTTGTTTCTGATAGCTGAGTAGTAGTAGTCCATTGTGTAAATGTACCACAATTATTTTATCCATTCTTCAGTTGTGGGACATCTGTGTTGTTTCCAGTTTCTATCTATTACAGATAAGGCTGCTATGGACATAGATGAAGAAACATCCTTGTGGTTTGGTGAGAACTCATTTGGGTGGATACCCAGAAGTGGTATGGCTGGGTCTTGAGGTAGAACTACAGGACTATTCCAAGTTCTCTAAGGTATTTATTTATTTATGTATTTATTCATTCATTCATTCAGTTATTATTGAGACACTGCTTCTTTGTATAATAGCCCTGTCTGTCCTGGAACTTGCTTTGTAGACCAGCCTGACTTAGAATTCCCAGAGACTGTAGCAGATGTTTTCAGAAAAGTTATAGCTAGAAAACTCTGAGCATCATTAACTGTTGGTATCAAAGAAGGGGAAGCAAAAATGAAGAGCATCCACAAATCATTGAAGTGAAGCTGCTGCTCCCTTCCTCATTTCCATAGTACGTCAAGATGTAATTATCAATTTGCTAAATAGAATTCAAATGTGGGTTCAGTTATATAATTATACTTGAGAAGTATGACTAGGAGCACTCCTGAAACAAGATAATTGCCTGGCCTCCTAGATATAAAATAGCAGGAAAATTATCATATGTCTTAAGAAATGTTTCTTTTGATTATCTTAACAAGCTTATCCAGACATTTCTAAAGAAAATTACCAAAGTGTTAATATGGTTATTTCTTACATTCAAGTTATATATAAATTCTTATGTAAAGAAAATGTCTTATTTCAATTTATACATATTTTATTATAAATTATAATGCCATTTATTGGGATTAAAATTCTCCATGGAATCATAACATGCCTCTCCATGGTAAAGGGATGGTTTGACTTTCAACACTGAAGAATGCTTCATTCTAACTTGACAGAACATAAATTGTTAACTATTGATGTGCTCCAAATTAGAACAAGAGACAGTGAATTAAAATATCACATTTGCTGTTGATTTGGCTTAGCAGGTTCCTTGTATTCTAGGCTCTCATAAGGCTGCAGGAATCTAACCACTGGCTACAGTCTGCCCTTTTATCTAGGACTCAGCTACGGAACATAATCAATGCTTGTTCATTGGTAACTTTAAGAAGTGAAAGCCTAAATTCTCAAGTCTACCAGTTGATGACACTTTCAATTTCTGTAACATAGGATTGAGAAGCAACACTGTACTTTAAAACTGAAGCTGCCAAGGCAATTGCCTTCTGGAAAGACATACAGAAATCAGAATGATTTATCACTTTTACTTTATACTATTGGTGGTAGCTGTAACTTAATAGAGATGATGTTTATATCATGAGCATTAAAGTTTGATCACTGTGGGCAGTCATGGAATTCTACCTTTTTCATATTAAAGAAACAGAGAATCAAGTACCTTAAGGAATTAATGTAATTATAAAACAG
The DNA here is from genome assembly GCA_907164525.1 of Lophiomys imhausi. NCBI lineage: Eukaryota > Metazoa > Chordata > Mammalia > Rodentia > Muridae > Lophiomys > Lophiomys imhausi. Next base: position 10,451,162 of record CAJQZJ010004752.1, read on the forward strand.
CAGTAAATAGACCTATTTAGAAAAAAAGAGTTATATTTAAATGTCAAAATAGGGCCTGCTAACTTACTGTATATTTGTTCTTGCAAATGTCTGAGTGAAAACATAATTTCTCATTACATTAGCATTTTGTACATGAGAACTTATTTCATTGCTTAATAATCCGTCTGACAAAGTCCCACGTTGGAGAGGCTTGTTTTAAAATGTACTTGTTTAAATAGAATAAGTAATTGCAATTATTAAGACTCTGAAATATACATTCTTTTATATAATAGTTTGGTTATTTATATCAAATAATCAATGATCAAACCACTCTTAAAGTACATTCAAACACTACTAGAAACAAGTTGCAATTTTCATTTACCTAACTTTTAAGTATGATGAAATTATGTATAATATTATCAATACATAAAACACTAATAAGACCTGAAATTAAATAGGTTTTAAATCAAAATTCATTTTAGTTGACCAGGGATACATATATAAATTCTGCAAGAATTACCAACACATTTTCAATGTGGGCATCTGATTAAGACTTTGACCAACCTTTTAAAGGTCTTACAAGGCAAGTTTCATCTCAAGTGACTTTTTTGCTAGGTTATGTCTTTTCTATAACCCATAAAATGAACCACTTACTAAATGATTGTCTAAGTCAAATAGTATCCACAATTTACTTTAAAAAGCAACTAAAAATAAGTGCTCTATTAAAGAAAATATTAACATACATAGAAAAATAGTATAATATATTCATAATTATCATCTTTGTATTTGAAATAACTTGTTTAATCTTCTATGGAAGTTCACCTATGATTAAGAACAAACTCAAATATTTGTGTTTGGAAAGCTGTATTTTGACTCTCAATCTGTTTGAATTTGAAACTTCCTAGATTGCGAGTGTTTGATGTGAAATGTATGATGACCCGGTTCATCATTTCTAGTAATAGACTAAGTTATAACCCAGCTAAACTCTCCTGGTATTTTAAATTAAATTCTGTCACTGATTAAGTGTTTAAACTATATTTGCTTACTATTTTGTGTTCAAAACCACCAAAATTGAAGTATTACTATAGTTCTGTGGGAATACAAATAGTTCTCTTTGTTTCTTCATTATGTGTTTGTGATTCCATCAGATCAGTATTCTGGGTCCTCATTTCTTTGTCTACAGCTAAAATATCATGAAACTGAAACATTTCATGTCTCTATTCAAAATATTAATGTACATATATAACGGATCAGTTATCTCAAAAATATTGCATATGTTGCACATTTCAATTTATATATTTTTGATAAGAAAATTAACTTGAAGAAATAAAAAATAAATTATAAAACAAAATAAATAAATAAAAATAAATAAAATTTAAAAAAGAAAATTCATATAAAATAAAACTTGTCTTTTTCGTTAAGGTGAGCTTTGCTTTCTCTTCTTCAAAGTCCAAACAAACAAACAGAAAAACAAACAAACTAAAAAGAACAAATCTTTAAATTTCAAAATATTTTAGAACTTAAGAGACACTTTAATAATAGGTAAAAGAAGTAAGCTTATTCCCATGGTTTGATATCACTAAGAGATTTTAGAATTATTATTTTGAAAAGTATTTTTTTTTTTGTTAAAGCATTCCAGTCTAAACTGAGCTCTTTATCTTCTATGTATATTTTGGAAAGAATATTCCTTGAAATCAGTTTAGGTTTGTAGATTCCTTTTTAGAGAACTGTTAGCTTTACCAGTACTTAGGTTATGTGAGAATTATTCTGCAAACGAGTATGTTGTCTTTTCTTTCCTGTATTTCAATATAGTTGAGAGGGTTTATTTTTTATGTTTACTTTTAAGAATTTGTTGTTCAAAATATTTGTTGCTCTGAAAACCCTTCACATTGTCATCAGCTCACTTTAGCATTTATGTATTGCATATTTCCAAATTTTTAATCCCTGTTTCTTTTGGAAATGTTCTCCAATCCGAAGCCTTAGCTTGCTTGATAGTTCATAGCTGCATGGGCTATTACACTGTGGGACATGTTTGTGGTAAGTCAGTCATTGGATTCATGATGTTGAAATGTATTTCTGCTTTCAGACCTTTCCTTTCTCTGCATCCTGGCTTTAATGCCTTCTACCGTGCTCTGGAACCACTGTGAAGCCTGCCTAATTTAGGTTGATTCACATGGAGTAAATGTTCCTAAGATACAAACTTCTTAAATAATAAACCCAAATAAATGTTTCTTCCCTTAAGATATTTATCTCAGATATTTTGTTATTATGAATATTTACTAACACAGCAGATTTATTAATACAGTTATTTAGAAAAGTTTCTTCAGTCTATAGAAACAATGAATTTTGTATGCAAAGAAGTCATTTATCATTTTGAATGATATTTGCCACCTAATTTCTACATATCTTTGTTACAGTGGGCTTACGAATTTCATAGATATTTCCATGGTACTAATAATTCCTTAATTTACAGTCTTACAACTTGCTTAGAGCTTTTTGAGAACAGAAGCATTTTTTTTAAACACTATATCCCTATAAGCAGACAAATGGATTACTATACCTGTAGGAGGTCCTCTGTAACAACACAGTAAAAGGAAAGAAGGAAGAGAGGAAAATGCTAATAATTAGTTGTCCTAGGTCCTAAATGTCCTCTACAAAATGCATTCAATCCTTGTTAAAAACCTTTGCAGCTGTATCTCTGCCTTCCCTTTAAATAGAAGAAAATTGAAGGTTGAAAGGATTAGCTCTTTTAACAAAAGATCACATGCACTGTGGAAATCAGAAATCAGTGGATGGTTCCTGGATGTGCCTCCTGCTAAAGTTCATGCTCTTTTCACTACCCAGTGGCTGACTGAAAGCTGTGACTTATGCTGCATTTAAAAAAGGATGTGTGGTGTTAGTGAGCCTTATGCACAGACTGCTAAGGAGCATGGTGTGACACAGAGGAAGAAAAGATTATCTAAGGATAGGCGAGCCATTTAGGGAAAAGTGGGAGGGAGAAGGTAAATTAAGGGCAAGACCAAATAAGCCCAGATTTAGAAAAGATGGTATTCTTAAATTTAAAAAGAACTACAACACAGGAAGTTCACTTTGGAGCTAGTATATTGCTTACACTTCAGATTGTATAAAAGTTATTCTCTTCCTTTTACCACCAGTAATGGAAAAGTGCAGACATTCGTAACTGTCCACAAGTAAAGCCAGAACATATCACAGGTAACTTTATTCCTTAAACTACCAGATGAATAAAATTAGACCCTGGGGTGCTTAGTGCTAATTCCCAAGTGACAGAATCTAGAATCACCTGTGAGCTGCGCCACTAGGCAAGCTTGTGTGAAATGATCCCAAGTGCATTTTTTGAGATGGGATGATTCATCCTCTATGGCTGGCACCATTTGTCATGACTGGGATCATGGAGCTTCTGGACAGATAGAGGAATTGAGCCACAGCAGTCATCCCTCTTCACTTTCTGATGGGGATGTGAGGAGATGAGCCATTTCAAGTTCCTGCTGCCTTAAATTCCCAGACATGATGGACTGTACCTTGAACTGTAAGTTTAAAGAATCCTTATGTCTCTTAATTTGCTCATGGCAGGATGTTTTATCACAGCAAGAGAAGACTGAATGCGATAAAATATATAGATTTTAATTTTTTTATCAAAAAGTATAAATTACCTATACCATATATACCGGGGTGGTAAATTTGGTGTGCCAATTTCATTGGATCATGAGGTGTGCAGACTTTTTTCTAAGCAACACCTTGGTACATCTGTCAAGGTAGTTCTTGATGACATGAGCATTTAATCCCATGACTTGAGTAAAGCAGTCATTGTCATTGCCAGTTAAGAATGGGCCTCACCCAATGCTTTGATGGCCTAGACAAAGTAAAAGTCTGAGTTGAAAATTAATTGCTTTCCAGTTTTACTGTCTTCAAAATAGAACAAAAAATGAAGCATAAGTTAATTCACTGCCTGAAACTTCCATCATTGATTCACTTGTTTCTACAGGCTTGCTGAGCACTGATCTTGAAATTTACATGCTATAGAAAGATGCAAAAAACAAACTTATTATCTGTCTGACTATCCACTTTACTACTACTACCTCATATCTGTCTATTACTCTAGAAAATCATAAATTGTACATTTAACTTATTATTTTAAATGATACAATTTAACACATTAAAGATAAAATTTCAGAAGTATAATGGAAGACATTACCCAAGTGCACAGTCATTGATATATAAGGAGTGCTACTTATATTTGAAGGATGTCATGTTCAATCTCTGCAGCTTGGAGAGATGGACACTTTTCTCTTACCTGAAAACATGACAAAATGTGATTAAATTTTAATGTATTGCAAAGAATAGTCATTATCAGTTTACAAAATTTAAAAAATCATCAGTCTAATGCATATTTTATTGCAAACATAAAATATATGTGTGAAGAGTAGCAAAGTGCCATTTAGCTATGATATCATGACAAACAATTCACAATATAGTAAATAGAAATGAAAATTGCATTTGAGACTGGATTTACTTTCCGTACATGCACATATTTTTATCGACATGCATATTTTATGTATAATATTAAAATATTTATTTTATTTTAATTGTTTAGTGCCTGTTAGAATGTCTATATCCACTGTCTTGCTATCATTCAATTTTTCTTTCATAATAAAGAAACTACAAATTGACAGAATACATTTAGACATAGGTTTTTAAAGTCATTTTGGTAGTCTTTGATAGTTCAAATATATTAATAGAGTTCCATTTAATATAATCATTCATATTTTGAATTGTATTAATTTAACTCATTCAACAATCACTTCGATTGTTACTAACTTGAAAGCATTATTCTAAGGACTTGGGATGCATCAGTGAGTAGGATCTACAAAGCTTTATGGTCAGTTTCTAATTTAGAATATCTAATTTAAGTTATTAAATTAGCAATAAATAAATGAGTATGATTATAAAATAAATATATTATTACAACATTAATTGGAGTGTAATTCAAATGGGTTAATAATTACATTAGATCATCTTTAAATAATTATTAGTTTTCTGATGAGGACATTTAAATAATTTCTTGTTTCCATGTCCCACTCATTATAAACAATGCTATCATTAATATAAGGTAAATATTGACAGAAAATACTAATTGTAGAATGTTATTAATTCCATTTTTAGTTTTTTTGATAAAGTTCCATACAGTTTTCCATTATGGTTTAAATCACTTATGATCCACTAACAGTATATACTATTAAGATGCCTTCATCAACACTAGTTATCTTTCATCGTTTTCTGTAGGGGCTGATAGGTTAATATAAGTTAGATTTAGTGAATA
>CAJQZJ010004752.1:10461478-10487098 GCA_907164525.1 Lophiomys imhausi
AGTAATAAATAAGTGATAAATAATAACTTAAAAGTTCGGTTACAGTTTTCCATGATGAATTTGGTTTGCTATCATCTGGAAATCATTAACAATGCCAAAAGAATGTCAGCAGACAGTATATCCAGTACTGAACTGTTGTTAGTTCAAAGACTTGATCCAAATGATCAACAGTCCAATTCTTCTCTTTTAATCCACAAGACCACTCTTCAATTTACCAGTTATTACATATGACTTCTCATGCATCTATTTTCAAAGGGAGGGTGTCAGAAATAATAAGTAAATGCTCTGTTACATGTACTTGAACCATCAAAGTCTATATTATTATCCATGACCACAAAAATAAGGGAATCACAAATAGTTGCTTTGATTTTTAACAGCTTATCATAGTTTTTAGAAAGTGTTATGCTACATTCTGATCTGCCACATACCAAAATTGGCATTATTAGTTGAGAAAAGGTATGCACTCTTGTCATGTGTCCATCCTTCCCAGGGTGGAAGGAACATAGCATATTCATGTGGGACTGTCATTGGTCTCTAATTGCAAAGGAACATAGTCTGCACCATGGCCATGATATGGGGCATAGATATTGGATGAGAAAGGATTTCTCCTCAGCAGACTGAGCTTTGCAGTTTTGGAAGAAGGAAAGGGGGAGCTGTTGGGGGGAAAAAGATATACCTTAAACTTAAAAAAAAAAGGGAAGAGGATGGGAGTTTGAGAGGGAAGAGAGTGGGAGGGTGGGACTGGAGGGGGGAGTAGGGAGGGGATTGTGATTGAGATGTAACTTGAAGAAATAATAATAATAAATTATAAAAAAAGTGTTTCCAAATTTCCACTCATTTCCATGCCTGCCAACATTGGAAAGCCTGAGGGTCTCTGATAGGTTTTTTTCCCTCCCTTTCAATATTTTCTATAATAATACAATATAAACTACCAAGTGAGCTAAGGATTCACTGGACATTTATTTGCACTTACTTTTCTAAATATTGAATAGGACAAGCAATACAAAGTAAACATGTTCTCATTGTGTGTGTATGTAGGTAGGTATGTATGCATGTATGTGTTGATAATTTGTAAGTCCCTTTTGGAGAGATATTCAAGTACTTGCTACATTTTAATCAGTTTCTTTACCTGACTTATGGGAGAATTTGAATATTAAGTCTCTTTATCTCAAGTGTGATTTTGTATTTTTTCCTGCAATCAGTTGACTCTATGTGAAGTATTTGTTGTGCAGAAATTTTTTCTTGGTTTGTTTGTTGTTATTCCTTTATTCATTTTGCTCTCTCTGTAATATTAAACTAAACAAACTCTTCCCTCTTATAAGTAACCTTGATCATGGTGTTTTATAATGGAACGGAAAAGCAGCTAATGCATATATGTTATAATGATGGCTAAACTAATATAAACATTGGTTATAAATAGTATTGTTCTTCAATCAATTATATGTAAACACTAATTAGCATTTTAATTTATCTTTTTTCTTCTAAGAAGAGCTGTAACCCATCTTTAAAAATAATATGAAATGAATAATTATATGGTCTAATAAAATGTGTAAATTAGTAAAGACCATGAAGAATATACACTAAACAAATAAAGGACTGTGGATGTTGCCATGAAATGTAATTATTTACACATTTCTGTTTAATGAAACTGAAAAGAATTATTTAAATATTCAAGGTTATTCAAAATTAAACTTTTATAGGGATAAAATTAAATTTGAAAAAATCTACAAAAATGATACAGTGTGCATACTATTTACATTACAGTCATGCATAGTAATTATTATTGTATTATCAGTAACACTTCTACATTAAATAATAAAATATTCTGAAGACTGGAAAACAGATGTAAATTGTGTAGTAGAACAGTAGTATCCTACCACAACTCTGCAAACTATTTCATGTGAACATTCAAAAGTACTACAGCAGAGGTAAGAATTGAGAGAATCTTCTTTATTTGTAATAAGTCTAAGTGTGGTGTGCCACAGAATAAAGCAATCATTTGTGGCACTCACAATATTTACAAATGTGTTGGAGATTTAGAAAAATTATTGGTTTCTAAAATCAGTCTTATAAGCATATTCACTTTCAGGACTGGAGATTAAATATCTGTAAATCTATTAATATTTTCTAAACCATCACTGTTCCATAAACCATAATTTGGGGAATATTATATTTTCACTTAAAATCTGGGAGGTGATCCATATATATACCAATGACAATAAATGCTTAAAATTGATATTCTCCAATCATAGTTGTGCTCAACTGTACTTTTAAAATAAACTATATTTGTACAATCTGTATAATTCTGAACAATCATGATACCTTACACTTTAAATTTAGAATGTAGCTAATAATGGAAATAGAAGAATAATATTAACCAAATAATAATGTTGTTTTGTATCTGTCTTTGATCAAAGAAATTTTTTTGTTGTTTCAAGAACATTTTAAAAATGCTGTTTTGAAAACTGCTTTGTGAAAAAAAATGCAGGTTGTCATACATCTATGGAACAGTTTGTCATTTATTTGTTTCCTTAATTGACTGAAAAGAACATTTGAATCCCAAAAAGTTCGGCCAATCCAATGCAAACCTTATGCTAATTGATAAGTTACTGGAACAGGCACACAAGCTACTCAAAGAAATTGGCTAATCTTGAGTTATTTTGGCTACAGAAAGAGAGAAAAATGTGTATATATATTAGAAAGGCCTTTGAGGAAATGGCAGGAACAGATATATGTATTTAAGAGTCTTGAGTTTTCAAGTTTGAAAAAAGTATGCTTGACTAGACCAGCAAGAGAGGCAGTGAATAGTGCAAGTCAATGAAAGGATATTTACCTATAATGCCTCACTTCCCTTTTGCCATTATGTTTGGATAAAACACCAGAGTGAGAGATGTGATATTCATTTTCTGAGAGGATTTGTGAAGTGGTTTTGGTTTTTAAAAATCATAATCACCTTGAAGATTTTTCTCCCAATGAAAAGAATATAGATAAAATAGGCAAGAAATTAAAGATTATATTTAAATTGTCAAAATTATTAAAGAAGACTACCTATAACTGTTATGAATTAATATGAAAACAACTTCCAATTGTTCCTGACAAATGCTCAACATCCTTAATCATAAGAGAAATGCAACTCAAGATGATTCCATCTCATACCTATCAGAATGGCTAAGATCAAAATCTCAAATGACACCACATGCTGGCAAAGTTGTAGAGAAAGGGGGACACTCCTCCATTGCTGGTGGGAGTGAAAACTTGTACAACCACTATGGAAATCAGTCTGGTGATATCTTAGAAAACTTGGAATAACTCTACTTCAAGGCCCAGCCATATGACTTCTGGGCATACATCCAAATGATTCCTCACCAAACCACAAGGATATCTCCTCATCTATGTTCATAGCAGCTTTATTTGTAATAAATTTTCTTTTATAATGGGTATTTCTTAGCATGCAAATTCTGTGTTTGGAAAATGTTGATATATTGAATTGCATTTCTCTTTCCAGTTCATTTTTCATGATGCAACTAACTTTAAATTCAAAGGTAAATTAAAAGGGTCCTTTAGAAATTCACCTCATTCAGAACCGTATTTATATATTTTATTTATATATGTGCAAAACAATTAAGAGCCAAACTCTTCAGAATTTTACAACTAACCTCTTGACTTCCAGTTAATTCTATCTACAGTCACTTGTTTTTTTGTTTTTGTTTTGTTTTGTTTTAATATTTATTTATTTATTTATTACTTCAAGTTACATCTCCATCACAGTACCCTCTTTCCACCCCTCCCAGACCCACCTTCCTAACCTCTACCCCCTAACATTTCCACCACACTCCTCTGGAGTCCAGTCCCTACATATAAGTCCTCCACCCCAGTTCAGCAGTCATATGAGGGCCAAGAACCTCCACATACACTGGGGGCCTACAAGGCAGTACCACTAGGGCAAAGTGTCTCATTGATGGGAAACAATGTCTATGTTCCTCTTTCCTTTGGTGCACGGGTTGTAGTATAGTTATCCTATGCTAAAGGGAGCAGGAACATAGACTTTGTTTCCTGATTCCTTTTTTATATTATTTTTGTATAGTTTAAAATATTTGTTTACTTCTTGCATTTTCTGATTCTGGTGCCAGAAATGAATCCAAACTAAGAACTTAAAAAATACTTATTTATAATTTTTCTTTCATTTATGTTATTTATATGTATTTGTCACCATTAAAAATGACAACTGTGACTTTACATATAAGACTTGACTAAATTCCAGAAATACATCCAAGATTGTATGAGTGTCTCTCTCTCTCATGTAAATGTGTGTATGTGCACTTTCACTATTCACTGATCTGTTTGTCATAAATATAAAACAGATGATGACTAAAACTATTGTTTCTACATTTTCTAAAAATTTTGTCTTCAATGAGTCAATGATTTGATATCAATGATATTGATATGAAGATTTGAAAAGTCTAATTTATTCACCAAATATTTATGTGACTATTGTGCAACACTTCTGTGTTTGTCACAGCTTTATGCTTGTGCTGGTTTTATGCTGATTTATGTACTTTTATGTCAACTTGACACAAATTAAAGTTTTCTGAAAGGAAGAAAGCTCAGTTAAGAAATGGCATCCACTGTGCTACCAACTGAAGCCATGTTTTAATGTCTGTGAGATATGCTGCTGCAGAGGGCCATACCAACCTGAATGTCCTGTTCTGCCACTTGAGACCATGGTGATGTCCCCAGCCCACTGAGAGCCACATCTGAGTCTGTGGACCTGCTTGTAGATGAGTTCTGTTGTCGATGTCTGTGGCAGTGCTACCATCAAAAGCCATACAAAAGTCTGTTGTCCGTGCTGCAGCCTGAAGCCATGCTGATGTTTGTCTTGATCAGGGTTTCCAATCCTTCAGAGAAACATCAAGACCAAAAAGCAAGTCAAGTCGGGGAGAAAAGGGCTTATTTTGCTGATGCCCATGGCCATCCTGCCACCAGGGGGCCATATTGATGATAGTGACCTGTGCTGCTTCCTGAGACCATGTTGATGTCCGCGATTGGGCTGCCTGCAAGGGTCTGTCCTTCACCTGTGATCCTACTGCAGCCAGGGTCTGTGCTGTCTCCAGAAACCACGAGGAAGACCATGATCTGAGCTCCAACTGACTGTGAAGAGAAAGGAAGGAACTTTGGCAATGATATTGATGACTGCAGACAACCAGGTGAGAAACAGGCACGTGGAAGGTTTCTGTGACAACCTCTACTGCCATCACAACTGCTCACCCCCCCCCCCCCCAACAAAGGCACCAGGCTAAAAAGGAAGCCATCAAACCCGACTCTTAAAATTTGTAAAATGGGTGCTGAGATGTAGTTGATCGTTTCTGGTGGAGGTGCAGGTGGAGAAGGACTCAATTTTCTTTTGGATTTGCTCATGCTCCAGAAGGTGTATGGACAACACTAATTGAACTTAAAAAAAAAAATATTGAGTGGGAGGTCGCAAGGTGACAGGTTGAAGTGGAAGGACTTGGAGGTGAGTGTGATCAGGGAGTACAAGGTGAAATTCACAAAGAATTAATAAAAAAATATTTTGAAAAAAAATGTACTGTGAATAAAGATGCTATAAAGATCAGATGTCACTCACTTTTGTCTATCCATGTTAGTACTGTTTATGTGTAGCAAATATGCTATATGGAATATTAGGCAATAATTAAATACCTTTAAAGATTATGTGTTAACATTAAAAAATTTAAAATAAGCTGGCAAAAATTTTAAAAATACATACTGTACCAAGGAAATTAAAGATTAATAATAATCTCACACAGGTGTTTGAGATTGTAACTGAGGTAAGGAGCCAGGACCTTTCACAGGCAGTTTCTTTTCTCAGAATCCAGGCTGTATATCTTTTGTTATGTCAGAGTGGTTATTCTTGATATCTTCTCTTTTCTTTTCTTTTCTTTTTGTTTAAGAGAGAGAATCTCAGAACCAGAATTTCCTATGTAGCCAAGACTGCCCTTGAACTAGAGATCATTCTGAATGCTGGGAATTTATACGGTCTTTGTGCATGTTCAATATGTGAGCTCTTAGCTTGCTGTTCCAGTCGTCATGCTCGGCTGCTGCCAAGCTTCTCAGCATGATGGTGAGGGACCCTTATTCATCTGAAACCTTAACCCCGAATAAACTCTTCCTTTAAAAAGTAGAAAGAAATTAAGAAAGAAAGAAAATAAGAGAAAAGGAAAGAAAAGAAAACCAAATGTCTCCATAATCCAGGATGTAGGCAGGCCTGTAGGGCAGTCTCTTAATTAGTTATTGAAGGTAATGATTCCACCCTTTATGCGTGGTGCTACTCATGGATTGGTGCTCCAGAGTTCTACACAAAAAAAGATTGAGAAATCCAGGAGAAGCAAACTAGTAAGCAGTACTACTCCGTGGGCTCTGAATCAGCTCCTGCCTCCAGTCCAAGTCTGCTTGAGTTCCTGTTCTGACTTCCTTTGATGATGTGTTGTGATGTGGAAACATAACTAAGACAGAGTAAGTGATGTGTTCTGGTCTCAGAAAGTTCTATGTATTACAGGGTCATCAAAGACTGCTTTCAATTTAAGAGATATCAATCCTTACTGAAAATTCAATGGGGAAGCATTAGAGAGTGCTAACAGTAAAAAGGATAAGCTCTAAACTTTTCATGTTTTAATTATGTTCAAAATAAAATGGAAAACCAATATATTCTAAATATAGATGACAGACAATCAGAGATAGGAATGAGAGATAACATGTCTTTGGCTCTGCTACTTTATCTCCTGCATTCTCATTCTCTCTCACTCTCTTTGTGTGTGTCTGTGTGTGTGTGTGTGTGTGTGTGTGTGTGTGTGTGTGTGTGTTTGTGTGCTTATTACCTGAGTGTGGGCACATTCACTGGTGGGGAACATGAGAAAGCAACAGGTCAATATAAGGTGTCTTTATGACTATCTTATTTATTTTTTAATTTTTATGTTTATTTATTACTTCAATTTACATCTCCATCACAGTTCTCACTCTCCACCCCTCCCAGTCCCACCTGCCCATCCTCTCCCACCTCTCCCACCTATCCTACTCCTCTGGAGTGGGATGTCCCTATTTATTCGCCCCCCTCAGTTCAGCAGTCATAGGAGGTCTAGAGTTTCCTCTTGCACTGGGGGCCTACATGGCAGCTCCACTAGGGTAAAGTGTCCCACTAACAGGTAACAAAGTCTATGTTCCTGATCCTTTTCATGTGATGGTTTTAGGACAGTTATCCTGTATTGCATGGCTAAAATCCAATTATAAGTAAATAGATGTCATGTACATCTTTCTGAGTCTGGGTTAGCTCACTCAGGATGAGCTTTTCTAGTTCCATCCATTTGGCTGCAAATTTCATGATTTCCTTGTTTCTGATAGCTGAGTAGTATTCCATTGTATAGATGTACCACAGTTTTTGTTTTGTTTTATTTTGTTTTTATCCATTCTTCAGTTGAGGGGCATCTGGGTTGTTTAACAGTTTTTAGCTATTACAAATAGAGTTGCTATGAACATAGATGAGGAAATGCCCTTGTGGTTTGTTGAGGAATCGTTTGTATGTATTCTTTAGAGACCTTGAAAGAACAATTCTCAACTTCATATGGAGTAACAAAAAACCCAGAATAGCTAAATCAATCCTGTACAATAAAAAAACATCTGGAGGTATCAACATCCCTGATATCAAGCTGTACTATAGAGCAATAGTTAAAAAAAAAAAAACCAGCATGGTGCTGGCATAGAAATAAACCAGTTTATGAATGGAATTGAAGACTCAGAAATAAACCCACACACCTATGATCACTTAATATTTGACAAAGAAGCGAAAACTGTACAGTGGCAAAAGGATAGCATCTTTAAAAATTGTGCTGGTCTAACTGGATATTGACATGTAAAAGAGTGCAAAATTGACCCATACTTATCACCTTGCACACAATTTAACTCCAAGTGGATCAAAGACCTTAACATAAAGCTGGACACACTAAATCTAATAGAAGAGAAAGTGGGGAAAAGCCTCAAACTCATTGGCACAGGTGACAACTTCCTGAACAGAATACCAATAGCTCAGGCTCTAAGACCAACAATCAATAAATGGGACCTCATGAAACTGAAAAACTTCTGTAAGGCAAAGGACACTGCCATTAGAACAAAAAGTCAACCTACAGATTGGGAAAAGATCTTTACCAACCCCACTTCTGACAGAGGGCTAATATCCATAATTTATAAAGAACTCAAGAAATTAAATGCCAAGAAACTAAATAATCCAATCAAAAAATGAGGAACAGAACTAAACCTAGAGTTCTCAAAGGATGAATCTCTAATGGCTGAGAGACACTTGAAGAAATGCCCAATATCCTTAATCATCAGAGAAATGACTCTCAAGACAATTCTAAGATTCCATCTCACACCTGTCAGAATGGCTAAGATCAAAAACTCAAATGACAGCACATATTGGCAAGGCTGTGGAGAAAGGGAAACCTTCCTCCCTTGTTCGTGGGAGTGCAAACTTACACAACCACTATGGAAATCAGTCTGGCGATATCTTATAAAAGTTGGAATAGCTCTACCTCAAGACCCAGCCATACCACTTCTGGGTATACATCAAAAAGATTCCTCACTAATTTGTTTATTTTTGAGACAGATTTTCTCTTAACCAGAAGATTGCTTTTAGAACTAGGTAAGCTTGGCCAGCAAGATCCTGGAAGTCTTCTGTCACCACTCTCTAGTACCATGGTTACAGGTTATTACTGTGTCTTACTTGATAGGTTTCTGGGAAACTAAACTCAAGTCTTCATGACTAAGACAGAAGTATTTTAACCCTTGAGTCATTTCCTCATTCAAGAGCATATTTTGCACTGAGTATAAACTGAGTATAAATATAGATATATGTGCATGGATTCAATCTGTATTTAGATTTTAAAACATAATATAAGTTGTGGTCTCAGCTATCACTTGCAATCTTAGTCCCTTTATTTTGTTTAAAAAATAAAATACCTTCATAATTTTTCTTTGCATTAGTAGTTGCTACCTGGAAAACTAAATATGAACAATATTTTAGGATTCTTGGGAAATTAACATTGCAAGGGAAATAAACAGCACAGACTCTGGAGAATTGAAAGTACCATAGCGATGATATCCTGGCAGAGAACACGAGTCACCATATGCCTTAAGATGGCAAGAATTCTTCAGCAGAATATTTAACAAATTTCTAAAAGCAGAGTACAGAATTGAGACTGAAAGTCATTGTAGTTTCGAGATTCCCCATGGAAGTGCAAGCTTTTCCTCCAAGTCCTTCACAGGATTCTGAAGGTAGTTCCAGAGAACACATGCCAGAGAGTAGTGCAGTAAAAACATAAAAAATATAGCCACTGTCAAATCTGTATGAACACAACACAGTCCTACCCTTTGGGAATGAATTTCATCAGAGTCCAACATGAAAACTTGGGCTAGGTTTGAGAGTTTAATAGCACACCAAAGATGTGGACTCTAGTTTTCTTCTTGCCTCTACTCAGAATAAACAAACAAAGAAAAAAACAAACAAATAAGTAATAAACACACAAAATAAAGGAGTTTTTGAAGAATGTCTTGAAACACTGTAGTGTGTGAAGATGCTATCTGCAGGAAGAGACAAAGGAAGATTACTGCTTTTGGAAGGAAGAGAAAATTTTTTCCAAAAGAAAACATAGTCAAAACAGATTCCAAGATAGTTTAGAGAATTATTTATTACTTTCTCTTCATAAAATCATCCCATAGTCAAAAATGGCAAACACCACCTTACAACAGTGAAACACAGACTATGCAGAGTCTAAACTACCAACCAAAAATGAGGGAGGAAATACAAACTCTACATAGCAATTTGGGCATATAATTTAATTAGTTATAGCAAAACCCCCAATTTTGTGAAGATTAATATAAATCTTCACCTTCAAACATTGTTTTAATCATAATAAGTATGATTATTTATGGTATATAAAGCTCTTTAAAAAAAAACAAAAGCATACAAGGCATCAAAAGTTACTGAAGATGTGTAAAGAGCTGAAGCAAACTTTCAACATATTCTGTGAGAGTCTGTTCTTTGTATTACTAAAACAAAGAAACATACTCATGTCAATTAACTATTAATATGTAAATGTTCCTTACCGAAAAGAGATTGGCACCATGTAAATTGAAATGTGAACCATCAAAAGGAATAAAAATTGGAGAACATATTTCTGGTCTAACCAGGAGACTAAACATTCAGAATTTAAATCAAAGAAAACTGAAGAGAAGAATGGAGAGCAAGTTCAACAGCAAAGAGGGCTTAGTGACTTGGTAGAGGAACTCAGCTTCATTCCAGTACTCATATCAGGAGGTTCACAACTGCTTATGACTTCTGTTCCAGGAAACATTTAATGCTGGGTATCTGTGCATGCTGCATACACACATATAAATTCCAGGACATATATAAATAACAATAATAGTCATAATAACTGTTAGGAGCACAAAGGATCTTGTGCACTAGGGAAACCAGGAATGTTAAATATACAGCACTGTCCTTTCAAAGGAAAACATGCATAAACTGGTCTCTTCCAAGAAAGTTGTGAATGGAAGTGGGTAAGAGTTGAGGTGATTCTTGTACTATCTCTAGGGCCAGGCTGTACCTACCTTCCCCAAGCTCCCACAACCAAGATCAGAGATACCTAACAGTATAGGAGAACTTGGTACCATATGTATGGCAAAGGGCTCTTGCAAGCTCTCACAATCAGGACAAGAAGTGGCTAATAGCCCAGATGACCTCTACTATGTAGCCAGCCTATTTATATAACCCATTTCCATGGAAGAGGTGGCATGTAGAGTTTCGATGTAATTAATCCTTACATGTAATCCTTATATGTGCACATGATTATGTAACACCAGGAAAATTTTCCAGATTGTACAGTACTTAAATATGCATAAAATACACTCTCCAGTGTCAGACTCTAGAAGTTTGAACCAGCTCCTCAATTGTGTTGAACCAAATTTCCTCTTTGCCTCACTTGGGTAAGGGAGGAGTTTTAGTCAATCACTTAAAAGAGAAAATATTTTACATTTGTACTTCTTAATCATAGTGTTCTGTCTTTGCTATCTTTATACAGCTGCTGGCAAGCTAGGCATTGTGGGAATACTCTATAATCTGCACTTTAGTTATAGGGGTTAAGAGCTGCAGGTGCTTATAAAATATTTGCAGTTTTGGAAATATAACTAAGAGTCTGAACTATTAATGTTATTTATTTTTAATAATCTTCACTAGCTACATATCATTACCAAGATTTAAAATATTATCCTGAAGATATCTGGTTTAGGTCTTCAAAAAATAGAGAAACTTAAAACAGTATATAATTTACCTTAAGATATCTGATTGCTATTTGATACAATAATAAAATATTTTGAAATATGAACACAAAGCAAGAAAAAACAAAATTCTCATTGAGGTAAAAAGAGAAAGAACTAAGAATGAACAATTTAAAAAATAATTACAGCCGGTATGTAGATTTTAGAAAATAGTGTTCTGTATTCTGAACAATCATAAAAACAATGTAAATAGCCAATACAATGTTAGACATTTATTTTTAATGACATGTGACTGAAAGAAGGATAAACATGATATTCATTTACCTATGTATTTTAACTCAGGGTTAGGGTTAGGATTCTATCCAACAAAACAGGTTGGGAAATATATTTGTCTGTATATCAACTCTATATTCCTTCAGTAGCAAGTTCATATTTCCTGGACCAGAGTACTCAGATATGAAAACTCCAAACTATAATCATAAATAAGTTTTTTTGATTAAGAGAAGGCTTGTCTTCATGAGTATAGATCATTGATAGCCCATCAATTTTTTCCAAACATTATGTGTATTTTCTATGCATTCAACTTTTTGTAACATGTAAAGCATTCCTATTGAAACAATTTAAATAATTTCCTAATGACAATAGAAGAAATCTAAGTGTCACAAAGCCAAGGGTACAGACAAGAGGAATTCCATTAGTGTTCATAGATGATGCCAGAAAGTCTGTACTGTAAAAGTATATTAGAGACAAAATGTATATTACAGTTTTATGTTCTACAGTTACAATTTCATTGGGATATATACTGTGAGTCATTTGCCCAAATCTAAAATAATACTTATTTTCTTAATGTACTGATCAATCTAAAAGTGTTTAACCTAAAGAAAACACAAAGGCACATAAGATGCTTCTGAAAGTTCCCCTTACTGATTATGGATTTCCACTTTTGGGGGGATAAATAAAACAGGATTTCAATGGTAGGTAAGCATCATGTTTTAAAGAAGGTAAATAATGTTTGAATGTTTATTGCTGATAATTCTATGAGGCAGTAGGCTCTCTAGAAAAGTTGCAGGCAGAAAAGCTCATCGCTTCTACAGAGGAATGTTGTTTACATGTTTATAGTTCATTAGATACATTCAAAAATTTCTACTTACTATCTTACAATGTTTAAAAATCATACCATTATTTGATATATTTCTTATATAAATTTTAGGAGTAAATTTATCACAAATTCTTTTATTCTTATTAAAGATATAATGGCTTCTTTAGCTTAGAAGACATAAGGAAATGGAGATTGGTATTCCTTCCATCCTTTTCATATCATTTCATTGGTTCTGTAACTTAAACATTAAAGATTAATACACACACACACACACACACACACACACACACACACATATATATATACATTGAATATATATGTATATATTCAATATATAAGGAAATGAAATAGTAAGAGACTCACTGAAGAGTATTTTAGGATTCCCAAGCAGCCTTGGTTAAATTAGAAAATGATGAATAAACATGTCATAAATGCATTATACCTCATGAGTCTATGGAAGATCTCAGCTGAGCCAGAATGAAGGAATTGGGGAGGTAAAAGAGGACAGAAAATGAGTGACCATGTGTTAGAGTAGCTGACTAAATAAGCCAAAGAAAAGAATTAATGAAAAAGTGAGTATTAAGATGAAGTTGTAGTTTTCAATCTGGGCAAGACAGAGATTTTCTATATTGTTTCCTCATGGAAAGGCACTGGATATTCTTGTGTATTAATAGAGATAGGTGTCATGTTATTGTTTCAGGAGGGCAATTGTCTGGAATAAGATGAAATGAGGAGAGTAGTAGACATAGGGTCATACTTAAAGTAGACAAATGTATGTTCAAAGTTTCTCTTCCTTATTTTCTACAATCTACTTCATAGGGAATGCTCTACAGAAATCAGAAGACCTCTGACAAAGAGTTGATATTAAGAAGAATAAAAACCACAGGCAAGGGATACAAATGACTGAATGCAGACTCTGTGGAAGCATCTGTTCTGAATGTTGTACTGCACCCACACAGAATCTAACATGGGTGAGGGCTGCTTCCTGTTGAGACTGCTTGGAAAATCCATATAACTTCTGTTGCCGGATATCACAAACTACAAAGAGAAGTCTACCCAGGACTCAGAATACTCACAGGAAATTTAAGCAGTTAGACTAAGGATTTGGATTTTAAAAAATTGGACCACATTAACTTTTATATTATTTAACAAGAACATATTAAATCAATTTCCTGATTTAAAGATTAGTTAATTGTAACATGCAGCTTGTTGAAATGCCATATGCTCTGAAATGTCTATCTATACTTCACTGAAGCTTAACCATGAATGCTAAAATGAAAAATAGAACAGAATGTTCTATTGGCAGAAATGTAAAGGATTTCTAAATAGAAATGTTCAAGGAATATGCTCCATTATATAATTTTAGATTTGGACATCATCTGATATGTCAATGCCAACCCATTGCTATTATATAAGAACACATATCTTTTTAAGTAGAATTTTTTAAAGTTCCTCTGGGCTTGAAAATTTTATAATGGAGTATTGGTATCTAAAAGCTAAAGCTGTTGCTTTAAGAACACATTATGCATCCTCTGTAATACATTACTCTGAAGTCAGGATCTGCATCACTTAGTGTTATAAAAATAGCACAAAATGATTCTTCACAATGAAACATGGAGTAAATTTTTCAATAATAATAATGTTTTTAGGGAACAAGATAGCTAAAAAGAGAAATATGTTGATGCATAATACTCAGAAATATTAATAACTGGCATAATTCATCAGCACATATTAAAGAAGCTGTTTCTATCATATTTTGTATTCCTAGTCTATTTATATGTATTTGTTAAGTGTACATTTATTGAGATTCTTATCATTTCTTAACCAAATATCATAAGCTGTGTATCTCAAAAACAACAAAAAAATTATTTTCAAAATCATGAAAAAGAATTCCCAGAAAAGCAATTTAGGTGTGACCATATTCTGCATTCTCTTCTGCTTAAGATAAGTTCTTTCCCATTTGAGCTCTTGTGTTCTTTCTAATAGGCTGGGATCTTATCCTATGGCTTCTTTTAAATTTAATATTTTACAATGAGATATTAAGAGATTGATTAAGGTTTTTAATAAAAAGAGAAATTAAATGAGAATTATTTCTTGGTGTATCATCACTCTGAAAGTACTACAATATGAATTGAATTCGCAATACATATTTATACAGTGACTAATTCTGTATCTTAGTTATGTTTCATTTTACTGTGAGAAGCTATTTTGACAAAGACAATTTAAGGGAGAATGGGTTTTTGTTGGCTCTCCTATCCGTGGTACAGTCCATCATGGCGGGCAGGCCTCAATAGCAGGAGCTAATTGAAGATGATCGTATTTTATGCACAGTCAATAAGCAGAGAACAATAAACTCTTGTGCTCTGTAATTTTATTGTTTTTATATAGCCAAGGAGTCCACCATAGGGAATGCTACCACCAACAATGGGCAGGTCTTCTATCCTCAATTAACTTAATCAGTATGATCTCCCATAATTGTATACATAGGCTCATCTCTCAGGTTATTCTAAGATTCATCCAGTTGACAATAGTGATTGACTAACACAGTCTATTATCTATTAATAATTTGGATAAACATAATAAAAATTTAAACAGTATTTTTAAAATCCATGCATTGATCCAATGCATCAAATGCTATATTGAAAATTTGCAGCCTTGATTAAGGCTAGCAGGTCAGGATCTATTTGAGTCAACATGGAAATAATTCAAAATGTGTATATAGACAAGCAGCCTAATGAGTTTATCCATGTTATTTTGTTGATTAGGTTGCATTTCATGTAAGAAACAAAGAATATTTCCTGAGATATTATCAAAGTACTGTTCATCATCAAATACAAAACATGCGAGGAGAATATATTATCTATTTTTAAGCCACATATAAGTTGGTGTACTCGTAATTTAACATCTCAAAAATGACTCCATAGAAAATTGAACCTCCTCATGAAGTAGGAGATTTTCTATGGTAAACTCCAACAGATTTCAACAATGTTTATAAGCAGATAATAAGATGTCTGCTTATGTTTTCTGTCTTCTGAGACCCTTGAAAATCTTAAAATCGTACATTATTTTTTCCATTATGCTAAAAATATTGCTAAATGTTACCAATATTGGTATTCTGAAATAAGGGTAGTTGTTTTTAATCAATTTTTTCTTTTTTAAAATTTTATTACAATATATATTACATCTCCAATCATAGTGTCTTCTTTCCACCCCTCCTGTATCTACCCTCAATTTAGTTTTTATTCAATATTTCATAACCTATACTTTGTGTGTCATGTGTAATGTATGTGTGTGTGTTTGTGTGTGTATGTGTAAAGAAAACCCATAGAGAAAGTTATTTATTAACTCAAAAGAATTTTTAAATTATACTAAGTAGCATGATTCATGTAAGACTGTTATTATCAGTTCTGAGAGAAAGAAAGGCAGTGGATTTTTGTGTGTGGGGGAGGGAGCAGGATGCTAAGTTCATCATGAAATATTCTTACTTTGGTTATTTGCTGTTTTCATTGATTCAATGTCCATAATTAAAACCTCAAACTGTGTGTTTCAAGATATCAACAA
This sequence comes from Lophiomys imhausi, assembly GCA_907164525.1. NCBI lineage: Eukaryota > Metazoa > Chordata > Mammalia > Rodentia > Muridae > Lophiomys > Lophiomys imhausi. Next base: position 10,477,458 of record CAJQZJ010004752.1, read on the forward strand.
TCACTTATATTAAATTGTTTGTTCAGATTAAAATACTAATATTTTGATTAAAAGGGCATTGATATGAAGGGAACTAAATTGCATAAGAATGTAGTCATGGGAGATGGTCTTATTATTGAAGTAATTATTTTATATACTTCTACTCTGAGCTATCACTACAACTTATATTAACACTGATATTTCAATATAGCTTATAAAATCACACAATATTTATCCTTGAGACATATTCATCTTGGTTAATTAGAAAGTTCTGCTAGGTACTAGTATTGCCTTATTTAGCTTCATAATTCCAAATGGCACACACTGTCAACAAAGTAGATCCACATCCATTACTGTTTTTAACTGAAAAGAAGGAAAAAATAATTTAAAAGTGATTAATATATATATAACTAGATGTAATAGTTAATATTTTTCCAAGGAAAACAGATCATTAATAGTATACAAGTAACTGAGGATATATTTGGATTCTCTTTATTTTTATTGAAGAAATGTTTAGGTAAAATCTTATTACTCTTACCATGAGAATTTCTAGAAACTAAATATTCTCCTTGGTGTGAGAAGAAATTAAATTTTACCTTGTAAATTCATTACGAAAGGTAAATTTTCATCTATACTCATTCTATATTATGTTTTCTATCTCTTCTAGAGGACCTTAGGCCAAGCTTTTGCATGGGAATAAGAAATCAACATATTCCTCTCAGTGGCAGACTGCCACAAGCATAAAAAGGCCTTGGGAAGTGTCATGCTGTAAAAAAAATAGTAAGTATTCAGCTGTGACCAAACCAGACTCAGTGGCGAAAGTAAACATAGCAGGCTAAGCATTGCTCAATGGCATCTTCATTGCTAACACTTCAGATAAGTCCCTTTTGTATACTGTATTTAATATCACAGAAAGTTACTCCTGGAATATTCTGAAAATTAATCTTGGTTAATATCATTAAATTTTAGGCATGAATTGGTGAGATAGTAACAAAACCAGTTGTTATGGATTGTGGCCTGAAATGACTGAAAATAATTCCCCCAATTTACCTTAATGTACAATATCATACAATACACAAGTTAATAAGAAATGCTGAGAGCGTCAGAAAGAGTCTTTCATGTCAAAGATTATTCAAATATGGTAAATATTGGCAAAATTTTCATAGTAGTATATCTGCTTAAGAATTGCCTTCATGACAGACATTCGGGGCCAAATGACTGAAGATTGATGCTGTAATGTATGGAGAGAAAATGGGAACTGTCCAGGCAGCCACTGGTATGTTCTTTCTTAGTTTTGGAAGCTGCAGGCCCTGCACTTCCTATATAGTCAGATATATTTATCCCTCTCAGGTTTCTGAGGTGGTTGAAGAATAGATAGAGTCTTATAGCTAAATTTTGAGTTGTTTAGGAATCAAGATGGGTTTCTGGATCTAAGAAGATATTTTTAAAATTGTGAGGCAAGTTAGCATGAAAGCTGAGTTAGATATAGAACTTTAAACTCATGGAGATGGTTAGAGAGTAGAATGTTAAAGTCAGGTGCCAAATACATATGGACTGGACATTGGGAATGTATGCTAAGCCATATAACTCTCATAATTGTGGCCTATTTATTTCTGTTGTTTTGTATTGTATTTATTGTTATAAGAGAAAGAACCATTTGTTGGACTGAAAGGGAGAGATGTTGGGGGGAAAAAGAAATACCTTAAACTAAAAAAAAAAAAAAAAAAAGGGGGTAGAGGATGGGGTGTTGAGAGGGAAGAGGGTGGAAGGGTGGGACTGCAGGGGGGAGTAGGGAGGGATTGTGATTGAGATGTAACTTGAAGAAACACAAAATAAATTATTAAAAAAAAAGAATTGCCTTCATTTAATTTACAGATCTATAAATAAAATAATTAAGAAATTTACAGTTTCAAAAAGAAAAGAAATGAAACGAACATACAAAGCCCAAAGAGAATATTATTCATATATATTAGAATCTTGTCCCAATTCAACAGGTACTGAAGCTGTTGAATGGACAGCACAAGGTAGTTCTCGGTAGTACTTTTCAATTTCTTGTGTGTGGAAAGTAATTTACAATTAGAAATTTAAAAGGGGACAATCCTAAATTAGGACAGAATTCTCACATATAAAAACTTTTAAATTACCTAAGATGAATGCAGCCAATCAAACAGATAAACAGCAATTTGGAATGTAGTGTTTTTACATGTATATTTCATCAGATCAGTTGTCAATTTACATAATCTTAAGTGTTCCAAAATTTTTAAAAAATATTTCTGTCTTTTTAAATTTATTTTTTATTTCTTCAAGTTACATCTCAATGACAATCCCCTCCCTGCTCCCCCTTCTAGTCCCATCCTCCCACCCTCTTCCCCCTCAATCCACCCATCTCCTTTAGTTTTTTTTTTTTTTACATTTAATGTATATCCTTCCCCCCAACAGTTCCCCCTTTCAGTCCAACAAATGGCTCTATCTCTCTCATAACAATAAATACAATACAAAACAACAGAAATAATTAGGCCACAATTATGAGAGTTATATGGCTTAGCATACATTCCCAATGTCCAGTCCATATATATTTAGCACCTAACTTTGGTATTCTACTATCTAACCATCTCCATGAGTTTAAAGTTCTAAATCCAACTCAGCTGCCATTTTTAACTTGCATCACAATTTTAAAAACATCTTCTTAGATCCAGAACACCCTCTTGATTCCTAAACAACTAAAAATTTTACACCTTACCAAAATGACTTTTGGATTTTTCTCCCTCATAATGCCCTCAATATATATGCATAGATATGCGAGTATGGAGATTATACAGCTGGCCATATAAGTATTACAATCATTCAAATATAATTTGCTATTGTAATTTTAAAGTAGTAATAGTGAAATCAGTGTTTGAATTAGTTTTATGAGGTCATTTTTATTTCTAAGAAATTAATTTCTTCTTACGTGAAGAAATTAGAATAAAATATTATTTGGAAGGGAATGGAGTTCCTTTAAAAAATTTAAGAAAAATACTGAATATGCAGTTCTAGAACAACTGTTACAAAATAAAATAATGAAATGTATCATAATCATTTAATATTTAAACATTTCAAAAATACTGTAAACACTGTATGTACAGATAAACAACTGGGAAAATGATTACTTCAATCAAGTTTTCTATACCAAAACTCTTCTATAATATTTATTACTAAATATTTATTGGTGAAGTTTGACTTCACCAATAAATATTTAGTAATAAATATTATAGAATTTTACATTTTGGTTAAAAGTAGTATGAGTATCTAGTTTTATTTCTCATAATCATAAATGAAATCCTCAACTTCCTACAAGCAAATATCAGAAATATTCAATAATTGTAACATTTCAAATAAAGCTTATGGAATGTCCTCAGATTAGTCCTTTAAACAAAGGATGATATCATGGGTGGCTTAATGATCATAAAAAAGATTTTATTAATTCCTCTGGGCTTTTGAGCAATGTATTTATTTGTATCTTAATTGCTAAATGAACATTCACTTTGAGAAGGATAATTTCCTGCTGTGTTGTTTTATCTTGATAGTCACCTGACTTTGCTCAGATCTGATAAGCAATGAGAGGAAACTTTTATCTTAAAAATCATACATAATATGATATATTTAATTTAATTTATATAATGTTAATATGCATAAAAGGGTTTATAACTATTGACCATGTTAAGTATTGCTTATGCTTCTTTTAGATTCCGTACTACTTTTTTGAAGGCTTAAAGTTTGACGTTTGAGACAATTCTATTCTTTACATTATTAAATCTCATCAATTGTACTGAAAATTTCTAAATGCGATGTGAAAATCTGATATTTCTTCTTGTTTGCCTCCTGCCTTAGTTACAGTTTTTAAATACTTTACAATGGCACTTACATACCTTACCAATACAAAAATGCAGACAAACAAATATTAAAGATATTGAAATTAAAGATAATTTTAAATATTTGTAGTTTTTATGGATAAAGGATGAACAACAAAAATTTTTTACGTATGTATAGTGAAGTGGACTTCTATTTTACATAAAATATTCAGGTTTTGGTATTATGCACTTTCTATGGTTTTATTTTTATTCTCTTAATAGGGAGAATATTTTTTATTCTCTAACAAAATGGCATTTTAAAATTTTATCATGAATTCTTTTTGAGGAACTGGAGATAGAGATCAGAAGATAAGGCTGGCTGTTCTCCAATAGGATCTGAGTTTAAATCTCAGGATCCATATTGTGGCTCACAATCATCTATAACTGAAGCCCCAGGGGGCTCTGCTGCATTTTTCTCGCCTTCAGAGACAGAAAACACACATATACACAAGCATATATGCAAAAAAACACTAATGAAAATAAATATTTTAATAGAAGAAAATTATTTAAAATAAATTATATACATTTGAGAAAAATGGAACTGATAATCATAACACGGAATATTAAATGTTTTTTCCTGCACATTTTTTTGTGGAAATTAGTTATCTTTATGTTTTGGATAATTAACTGATTTCTTAGGAAGAAAAGTAGTAAATGTATAATAGAAAGTGGAAATACAAAATGTTGATGGTCTTTATGAGTTGGGAGTTAAATGTTAAATTTTATGATAATATTTACCTGATTAATGATATACCAATTGTCAAAGTAATTGCTTTTGATTTTGATATATATTTAAATCTTTTAAATACATGTATTGTAATTTTATCATTTTAGATATTTAATTTACTTTTATTATTTTAAATACTTCATTCTTTTAGAGTTTCAAGTTAAACATAAGCATGTAACAAGAATTAATGGAAAAAACTGGGCCATAAATGTGAAGGAGAACAAGGAAAATAAATGGAAATTTTCATAAGGAGGAAAGGGATGGGGAATGTTGTAATTATCTGCTAATCTCAAAAATAAAAATAAATGATGAGAAAGTTTTGTACAATGTGATATGATCATCTCACATGTCATCCTAGATACACCTCCTTTATCTACTGAAGTTTATGTCACTTTTTAAATACTTAAACTGAACTCAATCTTAGACCGGAAATTTATCTCTAGTAAACATCTAATTTTCAGAGTTTTCATGATAAGCATATGAATGCTTATTAATATCAAAATTATACCCTATTCTCAAACTCTTTATGCATGTTTTCAAAATGTAGCTCTTTCAAAATATGCATTATATCTGAAGTATACTATCTAAAATTTATTGCAATGACTAAGGGAATAGTTTTTGCATTTGGTCTGAAACATAAAACCAAGTATGCGTTGCAGATTATATTCCATCTAGCATGGATGGAAAGAATATGATATAACATTCATAAATATATTAGTGCTGTGTCTCAGAGTCAATGACTTGATAAATATAGCAAATGGTATCATTTCACCATGATCATTATGTTGGTCACCAAGGTAACAATCATTGCATATGACTCTTTTTCTTTTGTTTTTGTTTTTTTTTAATAATTTATTTTTTATTTCTTCAAGTTACATCTCAATCACAATCCCCTCCCTACTCCCCCCTCCAGTCCCACCCTTCCACCCTCCTCCCCCTCAACCCCCCATCCACTTCCCTTCTTTTTTTTTTTTTGTTTAAGGTATTTCTTTTTTCCCCCCAACAGCTCTCCCTTTCAGTCCAAAAAATGTTTTTTTTCTTATAACTATAAATACAATACAAAAAAACAGAAATAAATAGGCCACAATTATAAGAGTTATATGGCTTAGCATACATTCCCAATGTCCAGTCCACATGTATTTGGCACCTGACTTTAACATTCTACTATCTAACCATCTCCATGAGTTTAAAGTTCTATATCTAACTCAGCTTTCATACTAACTGGCCTCATAATTTTAAAAATATCTTCTTAGATCCAGAACACCCTCTTGATTCCTAAACAACTCAAAATTTAACTATGAGACTCTAGCTATCTATTCTTCAACCACCTCAGAGACCTGAGAGGGATAAATATATCTGATTATATAGGAAGTGCAGGGACTGCAGCTTCCAATACTATGAAATGACATACCAGTGGCTGCCTGGACAGTTCCCATTTTCTCTCCATACATTGCAGCATCAATCTTCAGCTATTTGGACCCACTTCTCTGACAGACATTGATTGTAGAGCAGGAATTATGAAGGACTTACCTACCCTGTCTTGGCAGAGCTAGGCTGTCGACTTATCTGCTTCCAAGTTTTGTCCTTTTTGGACAGAAGTCTGTCTACAGTTGAAGCAAGGGGTTTTTCTTGCCAAGAGAATGGCTTACCACCAATTCAATCATCTCCCACTGGAGATTCTTCGATGCTCATCTTCAACTTGGAGTAGAATAGGGGGTGCTGTCAGTAGCTGACATGTCTCGATATCAAAAATTCTTAAGTTAAGAAAACATCTTTGAATGCCATATTCTGCAGATCTCTTGAGGTTTTTGAAGATGCCCTATCTATCTCTTATATTTAGATAAGCAAATATTGCTTGTCTCTTAGCAACTTGATTTCTGAGTAGCTTAGAAAATAACTGTGATAGACTGTCATAGTAACTAACAAAATGACACGTTTTCGTGACTATTAGTTTCCATTTCGTAATTATCCTAAACAGTTTATGTCAGTTGATAGCAAGAGGTCAAAACTTGACATTTCATTTTTAAGTATTACTACGAACAATACCTTTAAGAAGCGTTACCCTTAATTTTGTATCAATATACAAAGATCAATACCAATGTGGCCAAATATAATCTTAATTTTGTATCAATATACAAAGATCAATACCGATGTAGCCCAATACAATCTTAATTTTACATTAATATACAAGGGTCAATACCATTGTGGCCAAATATAATCTCAATTTTGTATCAATATACAAAGATCAATACCGATGTAGCCCTATACAATCTTAATTTTGCATTAATATACAATGATCAATACCAATTTAGCCAAATATAATATTAATTTTGTATCAGTATACAAAGGTATAAGGCTATATTCAATAATATGTCCTTTTTTCTTGATCTTTCCTATACTATGTCTATGTCCCATTTTTCTCAAGTCTGTTCACTCCTATATAGGAGAGAAAGGAGGATACAGAAAAGCAAAAGAGAGAAGTCCCTGGGTCTAACCTCCAAAACCCATTTAACAAGACCATTTAACAGCTTGTAGTCTTTTCCCCTAAATAACAAAATTTTCTATTATCTATCAAATAACCAAAGAGGGAGAACACCCTCCCCACCTTCTGGGGATGGGACGTTGTTCTCTTACAATGACTTCCTGCTGATTTGGAACGTAGTAAACCTGTTTGGGGCCCAAATAAGAATGGAAAAATGGTTAAAAATGTTAATAGAATCATTTGATGTTCAGTCCTTTTGTGCTCAGCTATTTAGATATCCTAAGAAGTTCATAGACAGAAGCTGATCTTCAGAGCTTTACTGAAGATCTGGCTGGAGTAGTCTGTGTAGCTGAACGATCTTAGCGATTTTGAGTTTTTGTGGTTGTAGACTTTTGAGGAAACTGCTATTGAAGAAGTCTGCAAGGCTAGATCATCTGGGCCACTCGTCTTCTTTGGTGTCTGATCTGTTTTCTGCTGAGGTTTCCGTTGTCCAGTTGTCCCTGGATTCCTTGAATGGATGCTTTAAATCTCCTGGAAAGATAAGAACAGAGCCCTGCCCTAATCCTAACTCTGGGACAATTACCTTATTTTTTTTTGGGGGGGGGTCAGGTAATATTTTTCCTGGAGCAAATTTGTTTTTTTTTTGATAATATATAAAGTATTACCTTTCAATCCGGATTAAAGAAGAAATTATTTTGATATTTTGGAGCTAAACAAACCTTTAGTGTATATATTTTGAGATCTCAAAGGACAATTTGTTTGAATTGCAGCCTGCCTTTTGTAAGTAGCTTTTAAACTTAAATCTTTCCAAATCCTATGTGCCTGTCTCTGCATTCTAAATTTTGGGATCAAAGACATGTGGTTTCCAACTGATGGGATTAAAGATGTGCTCCTCCACTCCTGGATCAAAGTTTTTCTCTGTTTAGAGCTTGTTTTGTATCAGGTGGCCTTGAGCTCTGAGATCTGCCTGTTTCTGTCTCTAGTGTGTTGGGATTAAGGGTGTATTCTTCCCCAATGATGTGACTAAGGGTGTGCACCATCACCACCCTGTTTCTTGTAACTCTAGAATTTATAAGACAACTAACTGTATAGTGATCCTCCTGTCTCTACTGGAGGTAACGACATGGGCTAACACCATGCATTATTTTACCCTAGCTCTAAGTTTTTTCAACTCTTGGAGGTTTGTAAAACCAGGTTGAACAGCTGTCACCTTTAATTTATTTACAGTGTTTTAAACCTGTTACCTGCTTTTTAATGCCAAACCATGGAAATAGCCTATACCTCTACAAAAAAAAAAAAAAAAACAAAAACAAAAACAAAAGCAAAAACAAAATTAAGCTGCTATCAAGTTTGCGTAATCTCTGTAGCCACCTGCAGTCTAACATTCTAATCTGAAATTAAGGCCATTTTCCTTTCATGCCAGAAAGGTAAATTATAGTTTGAAAATTTTATATTGTATTTTTATTATATTTTTAAGCTTATTAACTCTTTTCTTAAAAAAGTATTATTTATTTCTAGAACATAGTTTCCTCCCTCCTCCCCTCCTGGCCTCTCCCTCCCTCTCTCCTTCCTTCCCTCCCTCCCTCCCTCCTTGTTCCTCTACTTGGTACTCTCCTTCTCCTCAGATGAGGTGGGTCCTCACATATCATATTCCCTCAGATCTTGCGTCATGTGAAGCCCAAGAGCTTCCGCTCGTACTGGAGCTTGATAAGGCACACCATCTAGGGTGTGGAGTTCCACTAACCTGCAGCAGATTCCATGACTCACTGGTGGGTAGAATTTTTCCTAGGATAGATATGCTAGGTTCCTGTCTATTTGGGTGTGTGGGTTGTAGGATAGTTATCCTCTGATGTATGGTTAATATCCATTTGTAAGGGAATACATACAATGTTTATCTTTCTGGGACTGTGTCAGCTCACTTAGGATGAGCTTTTCTAGTTCCACCCATTTGGTTTTGAATTGCATGATTTCCTCATTTCTGATAGCTGTGTAGTATTCCATTGTGTAAATGTACCACAGTTTTTTTATCCATTCTTCAGTTGATGGACATCTGGGTTGTTTCCAGTTTCTGGCTATTACAAATAAAGCTGCTATGAACATTGTTGAGGCAATGTCCTTGTGGTTTCGTTTCAAATCTTTTGGATATATGCCCAAGAGGGGTATGGCTAGGTCTTGAGGTAGATTTATTCCCAATTTTCTAAGATATCTCCAGATTGATTTCCAAAGTGGTTGCACAAGTTTGCAGTCCCACCAGCAATGGGGGAGTGTTCCCCTTTCTCCACATCCTCGCCAGCATGTGCTATCATTTGAGTTTTTGATCTTAGCCATTCTGACAGGTGTGAGATGGAATCTCAGAGTTGTTTTAAGTTGCATTTCCCTGATAACCAAAGATGTTGAACATTTCCTCAAATGCCTCTCACCCTTTAGAGATTCCTCTTCTGTGAATTCTCGGTTTAGCTCTGTACCCCATTTATTGATGGGGTTATTTGATTTTTTTGGTGTTTAATTTCTTCAGTTCTTTATATATTTTGGATATTAGCCCTCTGTCAGATGTTGGGTTGGT
>CAJQZJ010004752.1:10487498-10511007 GCA_907164525.1 Lophiomys imhausi
AATATACAAAGATCAATACCGATGTAGCCCAATACAATCTTAATTTTACATCAATATACAAGGGTCAATACCATTGTGGCCAAATATAATCTTAATTTTGTATCAATATACAAAGATCAATACCGATGTAGCCCTATACAATCTTAATTTTGCATTAATATACAATGATCAATACCAATTTAGCCAAATATAATATTAATTTTGTATCAGTATACAAAGGTATAAGGCTATATTCAATAATATGTCCTTTTTTCTTGATCTTTCCTATACTATGTCTATGTCCCATTTTTCTCAAGTCTGTTCACTCCTATATAGGAGAGAAAGGAGGATACAGAAAAGCAAAAGAGAGAAGTCCCTGGGTCTAACCTCCAAAACCCATTTAACAAGACCATTTAACAGCTTGTAGTCTTTTCCCCTAAATAACAAAATTTTCTATTATCTATCAAATAACCAAAGAGGGAGAACACCCTCCCCACCTTCTGGGGATGGGACGTTGTTCTCTTACAATGACTTCCTGCTGATTTGGAACGTAGTAAACCTGTTTGGGGCCCAAATAAGAATGGAAAAATGGTTAAAAATGTTAATAGAATCATTTGATGTTCAGTCCTTTTGTGCTCAGCTATTTAGATGTCCTAAGAAGTTCATAGACAGAAGCTGATCTTCAGAGCTTTACTGAAGATCTGGCTGGAGTAGTCTGTGTAGCTGAACGATCTTAGCGATTTTGAGTTTTTGTGGTTGTAGACTTTTGAGGAAACTGCTATTGAAGAAGTCTGCAAGGCTAGATCATCTGGGCCACTCGTCTTCTTTGGTGTCTGATCTGTTTTCTGCTGAGGTTTCCGTTGTCCAGTTGTCCCTGGATTCCTTGAATGGATGCTTTAAATCTCCTGGAAAGATAAGAACAGAGCCCTGCCCTAATCCTAACTCTGGGACAATTACCTTATTTTTTTTTGGGGGGGGGTCAGGTAATATTTTTCCTGGAGCAAATTTGTTTTTTTTTTGATAATATATAAAGTATTACCTTTCAATCCGGATTAAAGAAGAAATTATTTTGATATTTTGGAGCTAAACAAACCTTTAGTGTATATATTTTGAGATCTCAAAGGACAATTTGTTTGAATTGCAGCCTGCCTTTTGTAAGTAGCTTTTAAACTTAAATCTTTCCAAATCCTATGTGCCTGTCTCTGCATTCTAAGTTTTGGGATCAAAGACAAGTGGTTCCCAACTGATGGGATTAAAGATGTGCTCCTCCACTCCTGGATCAAAGTTTTTCTCTGTTTAGAGCTTGTTTTGTATCAGGTGGCCTTGAGCTCTGAGATCTGCCTGTTTCTGTCTCTAGTGTGTTGGGATTAAGGGTGTATTCTTCCCCAATGATGTGACTAAGGGTGTGCACCATCACCACCCTGTTTCTTGTAACTCTAGAATTTATAAGACAACTAACTGTATAGTGATCCTCCTGTCTCTACTGGAGGTAACGACATGGGCTAACACCATGCATTATTTTACCCTAGCTCTAAGTTTTTTCAACTCTTGGAGGTTTGTAAAACCAGGTTGAACAGCTGTCACCTTTAATTTATTTACAGTGTTTTAAACCTGTTACCTGCTTTTTAATGCCAAACCATGGAAATAGCCTATACCTCTACAAAAAAACAAAACAAAAAACAAAAACAAAAACAAAAAAAACTTTTAAGCTGCTATCAAGTTTGTGTAATCTCTGTAGCCACCTGCAGTCTAACATTCTAATCTGAAATTAAGGCCATTTTCCTTTCATGCCAGTAAGGTAAATTATAGTTTGAAAATTTTATATTGTATTTTTATTATATTTTTAAGCTTATTAACTCTTTTCTTAAAAAAGTATTATTTATTTCTAGAACATAGTTTCCTCCCTCCTCCCTTCTTGGCCCCTCCCTCCCTCTCTCCTTCCGGTTGTGGTGGCGCACGCCGGTAGGATTTGCTGAAGGAGGCAGAGGCAGGAGGATCACGAGTTCGAGGCCAGCCTGGGCTACACATTTTATTTTCTTTAAAAATGGATATTAACCATACAGCAGAGGATAACTATCCTACAACCCACACACCCAAATAGATAGGAACCTAGCATATCTATCCTAGGAAAAATTCTACCCACCAGTGAGTGAGTCATGGAATCTGCTGCAGGTTAATGGAACCCCACACCCTAGATGGTGTGCCTTATCAAGCTCCAGTACGAGTGGAAGCTCTTGGGCTTCACATGACGCAAGATCTGAGGGAGTATGATATGTGAGGACCCACCTCATCTGATGAGAAGGAGAGTACCAAGTAGAGGAACAAGGAGGGAGGGAGGGAAGGAGGGAGGGAGGGAGGGAGGGAGGGAGGGAGGGAGGGAGGAATGCATATGACTCTTAATGCAACCTGTCATTGCTTTTATGAAATGCTTGTATCATACCCTCACTTAACCATGTGTAAAATAAGAGAGAGTAATACATTTGTGATGAGAATTTGATACTTGTTAGTTGTAATCACTTTATTAGTTTTTGTTTTGAATAATTGAATTACTTAATCTTTATCTCTACTGTGTCTCACCCAAGAAGAAACTCTATTTACTTGCTTGGAATAGTTTCAATATATGTACCATCAAAATGTAGATTGGCATTCATTACATTTCAACATAAATTTGTCCTATCGATTATTGTATTCACAATCAATTTATTATTAACCAAGATATAACAAATCACAGTATATCATATACCTTACATATGGTTAATTTATAGAAACAGGGTTTTCACTTCATGTAATAAGTTCTTACCTATATGAATCTAAGTTTATAAGCATATTTAAGCTGGGATGTTTTTCTAAAGTGTGGCAAGCTAAATAACTTTACAATTGTGTTGGCAAGCATTTTCTTCCCTTGATATTTTACTATTTCAGGAGAAGACAAAAAGTTTTTTAATTTGTTTGTTTGCTTTTTCAAACCACCTAAACTTGAAAAAGCAAAGTTTAACAAATAGAATTTTAGAAATAAATCTATTGTCATAAAGTATCAACCAGAAGATCTTTGAAATAATGTTTTACAGAAATAAATACAAAATTGCTTTCATTTTCATGTTCAACAGAAAGCATGCAATTTCTCTTTTGTCATTAAAATGTCACATCTGTATTTGAGAGACTAACTAGGGAATAGGAGTGAACATCAGATAATACAAATCTGAGTTTCAGAATGTAAATATAGATTAAGGTTAATCTATTTGCAAAATACGTTTTCTTTAAATTTTGAGGCTAACTCATATACTTCATAATAACAAAAGCAATCTGCAAGGTATTATTCATTTCATTAATTTTGACAGGAACTTGGCTTGATATTTTATATTTAATTAATACTAGACAATTAATAACAAAAGGAATTATATTCTTACTTAAAATTATAGCTAGCTATTATGAGCAGTAAACCACAAAATAAATTTACTTTGAATGACATCTCTGAATTCAAGTTCTCTTGATTTGTTTGAGAAGGATTAGCATATAAAATTAAATATGGAAAAATTGCACATATTTTATTGTACTCCTATTTATTTTTACTATACTCTCATTTATTATTTTACTATATGGCTAACTATTTTTAATATGTAACTTTGGGAAAACAAGACACAGAGACTCCACAGCCAGACAAAATGCAAAGAGAGAGACTTTGGAATACACAGCTCTAAAATAGATCTCTCTATCAAACCCCTCACCTCAGAACTCAGAGAAAATACCTGTTAAAGGGGTAACTCTAACCAAGCTAGTGGAAGACCTGTATGACAAGAAATTCAAGTCCTTGAAGAAAGAAATTGAAGAGGCAATCAGAAGATTGAAAAATCTCCCATGCTCATGTATAGGTAGGATCAACATAATAAAAATGGCTATCCTACCAAAAGCAATACACAGATTCAATGCAATTCCTATCAAAATACCACCACAATTCTTTCTAGATCTGTAGAAATCAATTCTCAACTTCATATGGAATAACAAAAAACACAAAATAGCTAAATCAACATTATACAATAAAAACAAAACAAAAACATCTGGAGGTATCACCATCCCTGATTTCAAGCTGTACACAGAGCAATAGTAACAAAAAACAGCATAGTACTCATATAGAAACAGACCAGTGAATCAATGGAATCAAATTGAAGACCCAGAAATGAACCCACACACCTATGGTCAGTTAATTTTTGACAAAGAAGGCAAAACCGTACAATAGAAAAAGGACAGCATTTTCAACAAATGGTGCTGGTCCAACTGGATGTCGACAAGTAAAAGAATGAAATTAGACCCATCCTTATCACCTTGTACAAAACTTAAGTCCAGGTGGATCAAAGACCTTAACATAAGGCCTGACACACTAAATCTATTAGAAGAGAAAGTGAGGAAAACCCTTACACTCATTGGCCCAGGTGACAACTTCTTGAATAGAACACCACAGCTTAGGATCCAAGACCAACAATCAATAAATGGGACCTCATGAAACAGAAAAGCTCCTGTAAGGCAAAAGACACTGTCATTCAAACAACATGGCAGATTGGGAAAAAATCTTCACCAACCCCACATCTGACAGAGGGCTAATATCCAAAATTTACCAAGAACTCAAGAAATTAAATTCCAAGAAACCAAATAATCCAAACAAAAATTGGGGAACAGAGCTAAACAGAGAATTCATAAAGGGAGAATCCCTAATGGCATTGAGACATTTGAAGAAGTACTCAGCATCCTTAATCATCAGAGAAATGCAACTCAAGGCAACTCTGAAATTCCATCTCATACCTGTCAGAATGGCTAAGATCAAAAGCACATATGACAGCACATGCTGGTTAGGGTGTGGAGAAAGGGGAACACTCATCCACTGCTGGTGGGAGTGCAGGCTTGTGCAACCACTATGGAGGTCAGACTGGTGATATCTTAGAAAACATGGAATAGCTCTGCCTAGGGACCTAGTCATACTACTTCTGGGTATACAGCCAAATGATTCCTCACCAAATCACAAGGAAGTTTCCTCATCTATGTTCATAGCAGCCTTATTTGTTTTTTTTGTGTGTAAGTTTGTATTTTTATTAAATATTTCACTTACTTTATAAAACATCATTGTGTCTAACTTTTTAATATGAGATGTAACCTTTTATTTTTCGGTGGATATAAGAATATCTTAATTAAAGACTGTTGATGTGCCAAATCCAGTATCTTTCCTGTTGAGCAAAGATGTTCATAAAGCTGTGGTGGTTTTGACCCAATGTTCTTATGTAATATAATAAAACTACCCCCTGCCCCCACACATTGGTCATGTCATTTTTCTCATGACTTTTTTTTACTCTTTTTTTGTCTTCTTTTTTAAATACTTTATTTTTTTATTTCTTCAAGTTACATCTCAGTCACAATCCCTTCCCTACTCCTCTTTCTTGCCCCACCCTTCCACCATCTTCCCCCCAAAAGCTCCCCCTTTCAGTCCAGCAAATGGTTCCTTCTCTTATAACAGTAAATACTACACAAAACAACAGAAATAAATACTCCATATTATGAGAGTTAAATGTACCAGCATACATTCCCAATGTCCAGTCCATACATATTTGGCCCCCCTAACTTTAACATTCTACCATCTAACCATCTCCATGAGTTTAAAGTTCTATATCTGACTCAACTTTCATACTAGCTTGCATTACAATTTTAAAAACATCTTCTTAGATCCAGAACACCCTCTTGATTCCTAAACAACTCAAAATTTAACTATGAGACTCTAGCTATCTATTCTTCAACCACCTCAGAGACCTGAGAGGGATAAATATATCTGATTATGTAGGAAGTGCTGGGCCTGCATCATCCAAAACTAAGAAATGACATATCAGTGGCTGCCTGGACAGTTCCCGTTTTCTCTCCATACGTTACAGCATCAATCTTCAGGCTTTTGGTCCCGTTTCTCTGACAGACATTGATTGTAGAGCAGGGATTATGAAGGACTTACTACCCTGTCTTGGCAGAGCTAGGCTGTCGACTTCCCTGCTACCAAGTTTTGTCTTTTTTGGAGAGCAGTCTGTCTACAGTTGAAGCAAGGGTTTTTTCATGACAAGAGATAGGCTTGCCACTAATTCAACCATCTCCCACTGGAGATTCTTCAATGCTCATCTTCTACTTGGAGTAGAATAGGGGGTGCTGTCAGGAGCTGATATGTCTCGATATCAAAAAAAATCTTAATTTAAGGAAACATCTTTGAATGCCATATTCTGCAGATCTCTTGGGGTTTTTGAAAATGCCCTATCCATCTCTTGTATTTAGATAAGCAAATGTTGCTTGTCTCTTGACAACTTGATTTCTGAGTAGCTTAGAGAATATCTGTGATAGACTGTCATAGTAGCTAACAAAATAACACTCTTGCATGACTAGGAGTTTGTATTTCTTAACTATCCTAAATGGTTTAAGACGGTTGGTATCAAGAGGCCAGAGCTTCACATTTCATTTTTAAGTATCACTAGATACAATACCTTTAAGAAGCGTTACCTTTAATTTTGTATCAATATACAAAGATCAATACCAATGTGGCCAAATATACTCTTAATTTTGTATCAATATACAAAGATCAATGCCTATGTAGCCCAATACAATCTTAATATTACATCAATATACAAGGGTCAATACCATTGTGGCCAACTATAATCTTAATTTTGTATCAATATACAAAGATCAATACCGATGTAGTCCAATACAATCTTAATTTTGCACAGTATACAATGGTCAATACCACTTTAGCCAAACATAATACTAATATTGTATCAATATACAAAGGTATAAGGGCATATTCAATAATCTGTCCCTTCTTCTTGGTCCTTCCCATACTATGTCTATGTCCCATTTTTCTCAAGTCTGTGCATCCTACATAGGAGAGAAAGAAGGAAACAGAAAAGAAAAAGAAGGAAGTCCCTGGGTCCAACCTCCAAAACCCATTTAACAGCTTGTTTTCTCTTCCCCTAAATAACAAAGTTTTCTGTTATCCATCAAATAACCAAAAGGGGGGGACACCCTCCCCACCCTCTGGGCATGGGATGTCACTCTCTTAAAATTACTTCCTGCTGATTTTGGTCATAGTAAACCTGTTTGGGGCAAGAACCAAAATGGAAAAATGGTTAAAAATGTTAATACAATCCTTTTATGTTCAGTACTTTTATGCTCAGCTGTTTAGATGTCCTAAGAAGTTTGTAGACAGAAGCTGATCTTCCAGGCTTTACTGAAGTTCTGCCTGGGGCAGTGTGTGGAGCTGAACTATCTTAGCGATTTTGAGTTGTTGTTGTTGTAGACTTTTGATGGAAACAGCTATTGAGGAAGTCTGCAAAGCTGGATCATCTGGGCCACCCGTCTTCTTTGGTGTCTGATTCTGTTTTCTGTTGAGGTTTCCATTGTCCAGTTGTCCCTGGATTCCTTGAATGGATGCTTTAAATCTCCTGGAAAGATAAGAACAGAGCCCTGCCCTAATCCTAACTCTGGGACAATTACCCTTTTTTTTTGGGCGGGGGGGTCAGGTAATATTTCTCCTGAAGCAAATTTGTTTTTGTGACAATATATAAAGTATTATCTTTCAATCTGGATTAAAGAAGAAATTATTTTGTTATTTTGGAGCTAAACAAGGGTTAGTGTATATATTTTGAGATCTCAAAGGACAATTTCTATTGAGTAGGCCTTTTGTAAGTAGCTTTTAAACTTAAGTTCTTCCAAATCCTATGTGTTGTCTCTGCATTCTAATTATTGGGATCAAAGACCTGTGGTTCCCATCTGAAGGGATTAAAGATGGGCTCCACCACTCCTGGATCAAAGTTTTTCTCTATTTAGAGTTTGTTTTGTATCAGGCTAACCTTGAGCTCTGAGATCTGCCTGTTTCTGTCTCTAGTGTGTTGGGATTAAGGGTGTACTCTTCTTGAATGATGAGATTAAGGGTGTAGCAGCCTTATTTGTAATAGCTAGAAACTGGAAACAACCCAGATGTCCCTCAACTGAAGAATGGATTAAAAAAGTGTGGTACATCTACACAATGGAATACTACTCAGCTATCAGAAACAACGAAATCATGCAATTTGCAGCCAAATGGATAATGGATGGAACTAGGGAAGCTCCTCCTGAGTGAGCTAACCAGACCCGGAAGGATGCACATGGCATCTATTCACTTATAGTCGGATTTTAGCCATATAGTACAGTATAACTATGCTATAATCAATGCACCAAAGGGAACATGAACATAGAATTCTTTTCCTGTCAGTGAGACACTTTGCCCAAGTGGTGCTGCCTTGTAGGCCCACAGTGTATGAGGAGGCTCTTGGCCCTCATATGACTGCTGAATTGGGGCGGGGGATTGTTATGTAGGGACACTCCACTCCAGAGTAATGAGATGGAAGGGATAGGGGGTAGAGGGTGGGAGGACAGGACTGGGAGGGGTGGAAAGAGGACACTGTGATGGATATGTAACCTGAAGTAATAATTAATATTAAAAAAAAGTGGAATCAGAAACAATGTAAGAGCCAGGGATTATGCAGTGTACCAGGAGAACAAAGCTTTCTGATTCAACTGAGCAAAGCTCGTATGAACTCACAGAGACTGAGGCAGCAAGCACAGGGTCTGCAGGGATGTGCACCAGGTCCTTTGAGTAATTTAAATTAGAGCTTTCAGCATAAATGTTTACGGGACTCCTGAATGTGTAAATGAGTGGATCTCTGGTACCTTTTGCCTGTTCTTGTGGCTCTTTTCCTTCTGTTGTATTACATTTTCCAATTTCTTATGTGATAGTTCTTGTTTTATCCTATTATATTTTATTTTGGCATCCTTGTGAATTAGAAGCCCATCAATCTTTAATGAGAGACAGAGAAGGAATGGTTCTGAAGTTGAGGTGAGGTGGGGAAGATGGGAGAAGTAAAGGGAATGGAAATTGTGATCAGGATGTATTGTATGAGGAAAGAATATATTTTAAATAAAAGGAAAAAATTAAATATAAAACAAAATAGACAAACACCAAGTTAAGTGAAACAGAGGTGAAAGAGATTGATGAAGCTTAATTTATTTTATATTGAGATAAGTGTAAATAAAATAATAAGTAGCATTTAGAAAACTGAAAGTCGTTTTTGCCTCAATTTGATTTTTAGTGTGTTAACTCATAGTATTACCTTTCACCTAAAATATCACGTTCTCTCTTTTTTTCCTTTTTTTTTTTTAAATTACTTTTTTGCAAGTTACATTTCAATCAAAGTCCCTTCCCTCCAGGTCCCACCATCCCTCTTTATGGATGTATTTTTCTTGGATATTTTCCAACTAGTAAATAATAAATAATGGAAATTAACCTTTGATTGTTATTTTAGTGTATTTTTTTCATGATCTTCAATAACAATATCAGATGTTTACTTATACCCAATGTTGTGTGTGTGTGTGTGTGTCTGTCTGTTTGTGTGTATCTGTGTAAATGAATGTAGTAACAAGATAATTATGAACCAATATGATTATTGTGGTATGTATTATTTGGTGGTGTCATTCATTGTTTTTATCACAGAGAATATTAATATTTAAAGTTGCTGTGGTTAGACTTCTTTTATTCTACATATTGATTTTTGGAAATTGTTTCAAATAAATCAATACAAATACCAATATTTAATATTTTAAAATTATATTTTATAGGAATGTTAAAACTTAACAAGACTTCCAAAGTTATCTATTGTAAAATGTGTAAATTTAATACATTTTATCAGAGAGTATTGACTTTCTTCAGTATCAGATTAAAATCTTCCTGTTCTTTTTTTTGAAAAAAATAAATATATAAGGGCATTAAGATGCATGGAAAGATAGTTTTCTGTCATCTTTTACTTTGTTATTTCAATGTGGTCTCAGAAGGGATTATATATTTGTTAACATCTGCTTGTTTAATTTTTAATTTGGATCATAAATCTCTCTTTCAAAAATAACAATCCCAAACTAATCTGTAGAACAGGAAATGAGATATTGGAAGGGGCACAGGTATGAGTGCAAGAGAATGAAAATTAGATGTTAAAAAAGATAATTAGGAATGGTCAATGGCAAGTTGATATAACAAAAATATCAAAATGCAATGTGTTACTATTGATAGCTAATGTATGCTAATAATATAATATAAATGGATTAATCATAAGACTTGAAAAAAGTGCTTTCAAACCATAATTGCATTACTTACTTTTCTGTTCTCATGACTGAATACCATGACCAAAAGATACTTTTAGAAATAAGTTTATTTTGGTTTATAATATAAGAAGGTTACAGCCAACAATGGCAGCAAGTAGCAGAAGAATCAAGAATATAAACTAGAAGTAAAGTAAGGTAAGTAGTGTAAGGCTGTTATATGAGATTTTGATTTTATCCATTCTGCCAGGTGTGAGATGGAATCTCAGAGTCGTCTTGAGTTGCATTTTTTCTGATGATTAAGGATGCTGAATATTTCTTCAAGTGTCTCTCAGCCATTAGGAATTCCTCCTTGTGAATTCTCTGTTTAACTCTGTTCCCCATTTTTTGATTGGATTATTTGGTTTCTTGGCATTTAATTTCTTGAGTTCTTTGTAAATTTTGGATATTAACCCTCTGTCAAATGTGGGGTTGGTGAAGATTTTTTTCCCAATCTTTAGGCTACCATTTTGTTCAATTGACAGTGTCTTTTGCCTTACAGAAACTTTTCAGTTTCATGAGGTCACATTTATTGATTGTTGGTCTTAGATCCTGAGCTGTTGGTGTTCTGTACAGGATATTGTCACCTGTGCCAATGAGTGTGAGGGTTTTCCCCACTTTCTCTTCTAGTATATTTAGCGTGTCCAGCCTTATGTTAAGGTCTTTGATCCACCTAGACTTAAGTTTTGTACAAGGTGACAACTGTGGGTCTAACTTCATTCTTTTCCATGTGGACATCCAGTTGTATTAAGGTACTTGAAGAAAGAAATTGAAGAGGCCATCAGAAGATGGAAAGATGTCCCATGCTCATGGGATAGGTAAAAATCTGTTTCAATTGTGGGATAACTCAGCCTTTAATCCTAGAGCTTTCTGTTATTATCTGTCAGAGAAATGGGGCCAAATGGCTGAAGATTGATGCTGTAATGTATGGAGAGAAAATGGGAACTGTCCAGGCAGCCACTGGTATGTCATTTTTTAGTTTTGGAAGCTGCAGGCCCTGCACTTCCCATATAATCAGATATATTCATCCCTCTCAGGTCTCTGAGGTGGTTGAAGAATAGATAGCTAGAGTCTCATAGTTAAATTTTGAGTTGTTTAGGAATCAAGAGGGTGTTCTGGATCTAAGAAGATATTTTTAAAATTATGAGGCAAGTTAGTATGAAAGCTGAGTTAGATATAGAACTTTAAACTCATGGAGATGGTTAGATAGTAGAATGTTAAAGTCAGGTGCCAAATATATATGGACTGGACATTGGGAATGTATGCTAAGCCATATAACTCTTATAATCGTGGCCTATTTATTTCTGTTGTTTTGTATTGTATTTATAGTTATAAGAAAAAGAACCATTATTTGGACTGAAAGGGAGAGCTGTTGGGGGGAAAATTAAATACCTTAAACTAAGAAAAAAAAAAAAAAAGAAGGGAAGAGGATGGTGGGGCTGAGGGGGAGGAGGGTGGAAGGGTGGGACTGGAGGGGGGAGTAGGGAGGGGATTGTGATTGAGATGTAATTTGAAGAAATAAAAAATAAATTAAAAAAAATGGTTATGGTGTGACAAACCACTAAACACACACCTTTAATACAAGAACTTTTTGTGTATTGTAAAGAAATGGTTATAATGTGGCTCACCTCTATGAACATACCTTTAATCCAAGAACTCTCTGTACTTAGGATGAAATAAAGTTAACCATATGTAAAAAGCGGGAGTAAGACCCAGATGACCAGCTGATGGGAATTAGGCAGAAAAGAACATTGAGCTGAGTGTATTTTAAACAGTTTGGAGAACGAGTGGATATTTAGGTTCCCTGCTTCAACAGTTCCTTTAGGTTCCATCAAAGGGTTCCTCAGAACTTCCTTCAGGATTTCTTCAGAGGATTTCAGAGGTTTCATATTTCTAGTCTTCTTCCTCTAGGTTCTTCTGGACTTTTTAGCTTAGGGCTTTTGGCTGGGACTTTGGTAGAATAGGAATGTCAGATAATTCCTTTCTCTTCCTGTCTGAGATAGCAGGTTTTCATCCCAGCATGTGACTCTTGAGTCTTAATTTGTAAAATCAAATGACTGGCATAGTTTAGCTCTAAAAACAAACAAACAAAAGCAAAACAGAACAAATAAACCAACAAAAACCCACCACCACCAACAACAACAGACTAGTCCATGCCTTCAATTAACAATTTACTGTCAGTATTGCAGTATTGTCTTCTTTTCTGTGGTTATAAAATCCCAGAAAATAACGTCCTTCTACTACATCATTTTTTGCTGTATTGCCAAGGCACTATAACCCAGTTCTGTAGATCAAAATGTCTAGTAGTCATTCTAAAATATCTGTTTACCCTGGCTGCTTTCTTTCTCTGGCAGAAAGTCCTAAACTGTCCAGGATCTGGCTTTCCCTTTTTTCTTGCTCTTCTTAGTTCCTCTGATGTTTTTATTTCCACAGAAGAGGGTGTGATATGAGAACCTTTATACCTTTTCCTGAATTCTCTCTGTCTGGTACAACTCAGCTCTTCTGCCCAAACTCTTCTCTAATTTAACTGATTCGAACTGGCTTCTCTTGGCTTCTGACTGAATTGTTCTGCCTGACCTCAAACTAATTCTGGCAATGTGTCTTAATGCTCTGGCTCTTCATTGTCTTGCTAATTCTGTCATCACCTCTGTCTGTCTTGTTCTCTCTGCAACCTGTCACTGTAAAACTATCTTGGTAAAATGCTCTCTTCTTTCTCCATTGCTGTTCTTAATTAGCCTCTTTTTCCTTTCCTGTACTCATGATAGTTGGGTTTATCCTATATATGACTCATTCTGTCAAATCTTTCTTTGATTCATCACTTTTTCTTCCTCTCAATTAAACTTCACTTTCAAACATGGTTGCTTCCTTCTGTAAACTAACCTTATCTACATTGTCTGGGACTAAAGGTATGTTTTAAGGGCCTGTCTATATTCCAGTAAGATCATACTGTGATTGAGAGTGTGTTTTCATTCCAGACAGACCACATAGACCTAGACAGTCTTTGGATCTGATCCCTTTCCAGAGGAGCCATACATTTGGATTAAAGTTTCTCTACACCCTGAAAATTTCCTTGTGTCCTTGAATGGCTTACTGTGCCACCTCCTTTAATGACCTGTGAGTATCATAAACCTCATTCCATTACTTCTCTTCTGTCCTCTTTTGAATGTATACCTAAATGACCATTGCTTTATGCACCTCATCTTAAAATATTATATTTTTATCCATTATTCTTCTATAAATAAAACAGGTATATTTGTGTAGAATAAAAACCTTATGTTTACCGACATCTTAACTTGACTAAGTTTATATATAATGTATTTTTCTATGTTTCCTAACATAAATTTTATAATAGAGAAAATATTCATGATTTAAAAGATAATTATATTTTTCTACTTCCACATTAAAATTATTATGTTTGTCTTTTTACATGTATTGGAAAAATACATTTAGTGTATTTAAGGTAGAGTTTGTAATAGTTAATATTGTTTTTTATTTATTGCAAATATTAGAAATTAAATACAGAATACATAAATGAATGGGCTTACAGGACATATTGCACACATTATTTTATTGCTTTTAATTTTTTATTAATAAATTGACATTTTAAACAAAAAATCCTTAAGGTTGACACATTTCACTCTCATCAGTAAGTACATGAAAATTAACAATGTTCCTATACTGGAAATTTACAAAAATTTAAGCCATATATCTTGAGCATTAACGTTTACTGAAAAATCCATATAAATTTTTATTTCAAAAGTGGTTAAATGGAACATCTATAAAGAAAGTATTAGAAGCATATTATATAAAGTAGATAACTTGAAAGATTAGAATTGGATTTATAGAGCTCAAAGAGCTCTAAGTATTGATTTTACTCTATGAGCCTATTTTAGTAACAGTGACCTACATCATGGTATGCTTTGCATAATCACATGTATTTGATGTTCTGAGAAAACTGCTAGAGGATTGAATGGATTTGTTTTTGTAAAATAGAGTACACAAATTATGAAGTTTGTGTCAGTGTAGTGAGTTGACAAGAAGTGAAGGATTATTCATATATCTTTGAAATTGTTGACCATTATTCATCAATTACGAATATAGTTGTCTGTATCTTTACCAAACTGAGTTGAAGTATAAACATAACATTTATTTATAGATTTATTAATGAGAAAAAATAGGGTAGCCTAGAGAAATGTACTATAAATCTTTCTGAAAATGTGTTCTCAACCATACATCTGCTCATTTGCTTCTCATTATGAGTTTATGCCTGCACTCCACTGCTCTCAGGTATAGAAACAGCAGAGCTCACTATAAGACATTAAATAAACATTGCTCCAGTGAAATTGTGTTGCACCTCTGAAAATTCTTTACAATTAAAGCATACTTTGATACTCATATATTGAATTTTATTAGATTATTTTTCTGAGATGTTTGTTTTTCTTTTCATTTATTTATTTATTCATTTATTAATTTATTCATTTTACATCCAGATTGCAGCCCCTTTCATCCTTTCCATGCATTCCCAGCCCCCTACTATATTCCCCCTTTACCACCAAAAAGCATTTGTAGACTGGACATAGGCCCCCTACACATATGTAGCCGATATGCAGCTTGGCCTTCATGCAGATCCCTTACTAAGTGGAGTTGGGGGCTGACATGGACTCTGTTGCCTGTTTGTTGAACAGTTTATCCTAGCAGGACTGCTTGTCTGGCCTCTGTAAAAGAGGATGTCCTTAGTCCTCATGTGACTTGATGAGCTGGTGTGATTTGATATGCGGCTGTTCTCCCCTTAGCTGAGACTTTTTTCTTAAACTGTGAATAAATATCATATAATTAAATAAAATCAGTTAAGTCACAAAATTAAATATATGGTATGTTTTTTCATCTTAAAAGAAAAATATTAAAGAATGCCTACATTCAGTTATTGAAACATAAGGGCTAAGTTACAGTAATATGAGACAGGTGGTTAGCATTTTCTTGCCCTATAGCAATAAAATGTCGTTGGAAATTCCTTGTAAGATGATATCATGGCCTTTCTTTGGTTTAATTTGAAAATATAATCTTCTCACGAAGTTTAATAACCTGTAAAGTTTTTTAATTAATTCATTGCTATTAGGAAGGTTGTATGGAAAATAATCCTAAAGAAAAATGTTTAAATTAGACCCATGATAGCAAGCTGAGAACAGAAACTTATTTTCCATTATCACCTTCCTTCAAAGCCTACATTTACTCAAGGTAAAAATAAAATGCAACATGTACAATTGTTTGGTTTGATGTTCTTATTGAATTAATATAAGATTCTTTTAAGAGTACTGTGTAATTATTAGTTTAAATGTGGTAAAGAATAATAAATATTATTGTAAAATCTGAAATGAATGTCAAATTTATATTTTCAAATAGAAAAATAATGTGTGATTTTCATAAAAGACAAGTAGACCAATATCTTGAGAAGATGATGGTATTTATCTCCGTTTATGCATTGTATAGCTCCTTTCTACCTCCACTTATGTGAGGTATTTGGACAATTAATAATTTAAGAGTCTAGAAAGCAAAACTGTAAACTTTAAACAAATGGTGCTGGTCCAACTGGATATCCATTTGTAAAAGATTGAAATTAGACCCATACTTATCACCTCGTACAAAACTTAAGTCCAAGTGGATCAAAGACCTTAACATAAGCCTGGTTGCACTAAATCTACTAGAAGAGAAAGTGGGAAAAACCCTCGAAATCATTGGGACAGGTGACAACTTCCTGAACAGAACATCAACAGCTCATGACCTAATACCAACAATCAATAAATGGGACATCATGAAACCGAAAAGCTTCTGTAAGGCAAAAGACACTGTCATTCGAACAAAACGGCAGCCTACATATTTGGGAAAAAATCTTCAACAACCCCACATCTGACAAAGGGTTAATATCGAAAATCAACAAAGAACTCAAGAAATTAAATGCCAAGAAACCAAATAATCCAATTAAAAAATGGGGAAAAGAGCTAAACAGAGAATTCACAAGGTGGAATTCCTAATGGCTGAGAGACACTTGAAGAAATGCTAATCAACCTTAATCATCAGAGAAATGCAATTCAAGACAACTCTAAGATTCCACTCCAAGTAGAAGATGAGCATCGAAGAATCTCCAGTGTGAGATGGTTGAATTAGTGGCAAGCCTATCTCTGGGCAAAAAAACAAAAACAAAAACAAAAAAAAACCCTTGCTTCAACTGTAGACAGACTTCTGTCCAAAAAGGACAAAACTTGGAAGCAGGTAAGTCGACAGCCTAGCTCTGCCAAGACAGGGTAGGTAAGTCCTTCATAATTCCTGCTCTACAATCAATGTCTGTCAGAGAAACGGGGCCAAACAGCTGAAGATTGATGCTGTAATGTATGGAGAGAAGATGGGAACTGTCGAGGCAGCCACGGGTATGTCATTTCTTAGTTTTGGAAGCTGTAGGCCCTGCACTTTCTATATAATCAGATATATTTATCCCTCTCAGGTCTCTGAGGTGGTTGAAGAATAGATAGCTAGAGTCTCATAGTTAAATTTTGAGTTGTTTAGGAATCAAGATGGCGTTCTGGATCTAAGAAGATGTTTTTAAAATTGTGATGTAAGTATGAAAGCTGAGTTAGATAGAGAACTTTAAACTCATGGAGATAGTTAGATAGTAGAATGTTAAAGTCAGGGACCAAATACATATGGACTGGACAGTGAGAATGTATGCTAAGCCATATAGCTCTCAGAATTTTGGCCTATTTATTTTAGTTGTTTTGTACTGTATTTATTGTTATAAGAGAAAGAACCATTTTTGGACTGGAAAAAAAAGAATTATGCATTCTAGGGGAAGGGTGAGAGGGTAGGAAGGTGGGGCTGGGAGGGGTGGAGGGAGAGGGCTGTAATGGAGATGTAACTTGAAGTCATAAATAAACATTAAAAAAAAAGATTCCATCTCACATCTGTCAGAATGGCTAAGATCAAAAGCTCAAATGACAGCACATGCTGGCAAGGGTGTGAAGAAAGGGGAATTCTCCTCCATTGCTGGTGGAAGTGCAGGCTTGTGCAACCATTAGGGACATCAGTCTGGCGATATCTTAGAAAACTTGGAATAGCTCTGTCTCAGGACCCAGCCATACCACTTCTGGGTATACATCCAAATGAGTCCTTACTGAATCACAAGAAAGTTTTCTCATCTATGTTCATAGCAGCCTTATTTGTAATAGCTAGAAACTGGAAACAACCCATATGTCCCTCAACTGAAGAATGGATTAAAAAAATATGGTACATCTACACAATGGAATATTACTCAGCTATCAGAAACAAGGAAATTATGCAATTTGCAGCCAAATGGATGGTACTAGAAAAGCTCATTCTGAGTGAACTAACCCAGACTCAGAAGGATGCCCATGGCATCTATTCACTTATAGTCTGATTTTAACTATATAGTACAGGATATCTATACTACAACCAATGCACCAAAGGGAACAGGAACATAGACTTTTCTCTTCCTGTCAATGAGACACTTTGCCCTAGTGGTGCTGCCTTGTAGGCCCCCAGTGTATGAGGAGGCTCTTGGCCCTCATATGACTGCTGAACTGGGGTGGGGGACTGTTATGTAGGAACACTCCACTCCAGAGGAGTGGGATGGAAGCGTTAGGGGTAAAGGGTGGGAGGGCGGGACTGGGAAGGGTCGAAAGAGGATACTATGATGGAGATGTAACCTGAAGCAACAAATAAATTTAAAAAATATAAAAGGAGGGAGTCTTGAGGAAGAGTCAGGGGAAGGTTTGAGGGAGCTGAAGAGATCAAGAACGCCACAAGGAGACGTCCGTAGTTAACTAACTGGGACACAATGTGTCTCATAGAGAATGAACCAAAAACCAAAGAACATGCATGGACTGGCTTTTGGCACATGACACATGAAGCAAATGGGCTGCTCAGTAGTAAGTGGATCCCCTAATAACTGGAACAGGGACTATCTCTGACTTGGACAAGGATACCTACCTCTATATCCTATTTTCCTAGCAGAACTTCCTTGGCTTGCTTCAGTGGAAGGGGATGCAATTAGTCCTGATGATATTTGATATCTCAGAGTGGGTTGGTACTAGGTTGGGGGCACAGTATGGGAGAAGTAGGTGGGAGGGTGGGACTGGGAAAAGGGAGGGGAATGGCGACTGGAATCTAAAATAAACAAATTAATTTTAAAAATTGCAAATGAAAAAAATTCAATAAAATGTGTTGAAACTAAATCTGGCTAAGAATTGGAAAGTTAAAACAAAGGACACATTAATATTATTATATTAAATATTATAGTATAGTATAATATCATCTTATAAGATTGGGGATGGGTTGATTCAGAAGATTCTCTCAGTTGCTTAAAGAAGAAAATCAACTGAAGCTGGGTGCAGTGGCTCTACTTGTAATTCCAATTCTCAAAAGGATAGGCAGAGGCTGTCTGAAATGAATAACCACCCTGTAACTACATAATAAGTTTTAGGCTAGCCTAAAAGTATAAAAGACATTGTCTCAAATAAGAAAGCTAAAAGTAAGTAAACAAAATCACACAATTTGAGTACCTTCTCTGACCTCCTTTTAGAAAAATAAAAGTCTGTGTGAGTTAAAAATACTGTGTGAATTACAGTATTGAAAATAATCAAGAGGTAACCTCTAGTTACTGAGATTAGAAGAAACTTGAGTGTGTGGATTGCTTCTGTTCGTTCTCTTTTCTAGCACAGTGACATACATAAGACAGACAGTTTACAGACAAAAAAGTTAGAAAATGTCCCTGTTTACTCACTAGTAAAAAACCATAGTGTTGTAAAGAACATAGAATGACAGAACCTCAAGAAATTTTCCATTTTATCATTTTATTAAAAATCCTTTTATTATAAGGTACCTTTCTCCCACTAAAAATAAATACATTGATCAATTTATCAAATATATATGTGCTTATTTTAAGATATATATTTGAAAACAAGTGGATATTTAAACAAATAAAAATAATTTTAATTATCCTCTAGGTTTATATTCCTTGCAAACCCATCCATCTGCAATTAAGGGAAAATTTAATATTCCATTCATCCTTTGAATCTAATGCCTGGTCATATTCCAGCATTAATTGCTTCAGTTCCACACTAATGAGCTAATTTGCATTTTGCACAAAGTACTTGCTGTCAAAACATCCATAGGAAACCAAAATTTAGTCAATTATCCATGTATGTATCATGCTTCCAAACATCTGGCTATTTAGAAGTTTCATAGAGTTTAAAATATCATATTGGCATTCATCTAGACTATTTTTCAGAAAATGTTGGGGTAAAAGGATTATTTCGCAATATAGGATGGCTAGGAGCCTAATTATCTGGGAGAAATTTGTTCTTCACAAATTCACAAGACATTGCTTGTAGTTTCAGAACATACCATTTCCAGTTCCTCTATAATTTCATCCCTGATTATATTTGATCTTGAAGTTGATTGCTGTGTAAGAGTTTTGTTTATTAAAATAGCCAGTTATGAGAATGTTTTGTTTATCCCACATGTGCAGCTACTTAGGACCACAGGTATAAACTATTAACTCCCTTGTGAGCTAGCAGGAGCATAGTTATGCCAGATAGCAAGTTTAACTCTGAGGATTTGATAAAGTGATGCAAAAACCAGAGCCCTGAGGAGAAAAGGTGATTACAAAGAAGAAATAGGGGCGCTACAAAGAAGAAGGAGGTTGCTGCTCTCCCTGAAGCTGGTTCTTTCTGCAGCCATTTCCTAGTTTGCTGGACTTCTGGATATTTTTACTCCTGAAATTGGTATTGCCCCCAAAGAACCCAATGTCCCTAATCAGCAGGGAGTAGCTCAAAGAGACCTACATCCATTCTTCCTCTAATCTTCTTTCTTTACTACATAGTGTTGGGGGTTTGGAAGGAGGGTAGAGGAATTAAGTACAGTCAGGTTAATTAAAGTATATAGTGTAATAAAAACAATAAAAGCTGCCATGTTACAGGCTGCTTTTTAACAAATGTCTTAGAAAGGATTATTTTAATGCTATAAAAATTGTATGGCCACATAAATTGCATTCTAATGATTCTCCATATCTACAGAGTATTGCCTATTTAAGTATAGCTTATATTAATATTTGTATCATATAAACCTTTTCCATTTATATGCTTCCAGAGTAAGTAAAGGATTGACAGTTTTGCTCACCAGAACCAGGACTATTTAAAGATCAGCACAAATTGGTTTTTGGAATAACAGATCAAATTTCCAAAAGTAGTAAACTTTAGATGAGTTTCTCAGGTCCTTCACAGCAGCAGATTCTCTCTCTCTCTCTCTCTCTCTCTCTCTCTCTCTCTCTCTCATCCACAAACTAAACATCCTATGAGAATAGACATCAGGACAGCAAGCATTACAAATGTCTTTTGAGGTTATGGAAATAAAATAGAAAGATTTTAAAGGTTAGATTTTTCTCTAAAAGATTCCCAGTGAATTATGAAAATTCAGGTGCAGTATAAGATTAATATTTTATAAACTTCTGGTTGTGGCCTGAAAGTCAAATGTTCCCATAGGCTTATGTATTTGAACACTTGGCCCCCAGCCAGCAGCACTATTTGAAAAGACTGTGGAACTTTTAGAAGATAATTTGAGGGAGGAAATGGGATAGCAGTAGCAGATTTTGATTTTTATATCCCTGAAATATTCCTGGTTTATTCTCTGCTACTTGTCTATAAATGCAATGTGTCACTACCATGCCTTCCCCACCATGGAGGAGTGTATGACTCATCATTTTAAGATTAAATAAAGTTTTACTTTCTTATATTTCTTTTTGTAGGCTATGTGGTCATGACAACCAGAAAAGTGATTACAACATGGATAGTATCTACTAGCTCACCCAATGGCAAGTGAGGCAGTTTGAATGGGAAACATGCTTCAGAGACTTATGTTTTTAGTGCTTATTTTACAGCCCATGGAGATGTTTTGTAAGGTTCTGGAAATTTTAAATGGTAGAGAAAATAGAGCACTGGGTGTATTGTGACTATCTTGCTCTTGTGGGCAAGGAGACTCTTACTGCCTTGTTATCTCTTCTCTGTCCTCTTATCTACTTTCTGTATATCATTATGAAGTTCTCTTCCTCACAGATCCCTGCCGCCATTATGCTGTGTCAAAGAAACTGCAATTAAGTTGTTGAAGTAATATTTATATTATTAATTATATTATTTTGGTTTTTGGAGAATAAAACAGAGCCTCATGAACACCAGGCAAATGTTCTACCATTTCAGCTATAACTGAGCTTCCAAGAACTTAATTACCTTTAGCTGGCACTATTTTTCTTTGTGCTATTTTTCTTGGTTTCCATATCACACTATCACTTATTAGCCCACCAGGTAATTTCATCACTGTTGACACAAAGGTCAATTGGCAATCTGTTACAAGAAATACATGTGAATCTGTTCTTGATGTCAGAGAAATGTTAATTCAGTTACTTTTCTATTGCTGTAGTAAAACACCATGACAAAAGCAACTTCTAAAAGAAACAGTTTATTTGGGCTTACCGGCTCAGAGGGTTGATGGTGAGGAAGGTATGGTAACAGGAATGGGAGCTGAAATGTAGGGCTGTTATCTTGAACTGTAACCATGAAATAGAGTGAATTAACAATAGTTTGAATCTTTCAACACCCCCACATCTCTTCCCCCCAGTGACATAGTTCCTTCAGCAAGACCACACCACCAAAACAAACCAAACATACCAACTTGGATACAATTATTTAAATAGGCAGGACTATGGGTAATATTCACCATAAATGTTGTCTTCTGGGATGTCATTCAAGAAATCAATTGAATGCATGTGATCATTTAACTGCAGATCTTGAAGCCCCAACTAGAATTTGGTGAATATTTATTGAAGGGCTCTAATAGGCTCAAAGCATGGCCAGCATGATACTAACAGGTCTTGCCCTACCTACTTCCCTGTACCTTGCTAAACCATTAGATTCCCTCATTTATGTACTTGTACATTCCTAAAGATAGACACACTTATTTGGACACTTCCCTATACCTAGCTCATTCCTGAGCCTGATCACCAAGGCTCAACAATCAAAATTCATCATTTGGCTACACTAACTAGTATGTCTAACCAGAACTTGTCAACTCATCCTAGCACAGACTATCCCCTTTTCACCTTGGAAGCCAGTCCTGCAGAGCCACCTGCTGTTATGCTTTGTCTGATCCAGACACATTGTCTTTTCCCTCCAGGATAAATAAATCTCCTTTGTGCCTAGAACTAGGTGTCTGAATGTGTTGTGTGCAGACTCCAAAAGTCCTTTCATTTGTTCTGTCCTGGAGTACATTCTTTAGACCAAATGATGAGAACAATTATGAAATGTGTCTAGACTAATATAAGAAGTGAAAGATAAACATGGTATGTATTCCCTTACAAATGGATATTAACCATACATCAGAGGATAACTATCCTACAACCCACACACCCAAATAGATAGGAACCTAGCATATCTGTCCTAGGAAAAATTCTACCTACCAGAGAGTCATGGAATCTGCTGCAGGTTAGTGGAACCCCACACCCTAGATGGTGTGCCTTATCAAGCTCCAGTATGAGTGGAAGCTCTTAGGCCTCACATGATGCAAGATCTGAGGGAGTATGATATGTGAGGGCCCACCTCATCTGAGGAGAAGGAGAGTACCAAGTAGAGGAAAAAGGAGGGAGGGAGGGAGGAAAGGAGAGAGGGAGGGAAGGGGAGAGGAAGGGAGGGGCCAAGAGGGGAGGAGGGAGGAAACTATGTTCTAGAAGTAAATAATACTTTTTTTAAGAAAAGAGTTAATGAGCTTAAAAATATAATAAAAATACAATATAAAATTTTCAAACTATAATTTACCAAAGGTATAATTGCCTTACTGGCATGAAAGGAAAATGGCCTTAATTTCAGATTAGAATGTTAGACTGCAGGTGGCTACAGAAATTACACAAACTTGATAGCAGCTTAAAAGCTTTTTTTTTTTTTTTTTTTTTTTTTTTGTAGATGTATAGGCTATTTCCAGGGTTTGGCATTAAAAAGCAGGTAACAGGTTTAAAACACTGTAAATAAATTAAAGGTGACAGCTGTTCAGCCTGGTTTTACAAACCTCCAAGAGTTGAAAAAACTTAGAGCTAAGGTAAAATAATGCATGGTGTTAGCCCATGCCTTTACCTCCAGCAGAGACAGGAGGATCACTATAGAGTTAGTTGTCTTATAAATTCTAGAGTTACAAGAACAGGGTGGTGATGGTGCACACCCTTAGTCCCATCATTGGGGAAGAATACATCCTTAATCCCAACACACTAGAGACAGAAACAGGCAGATCTCAGAGCTCAAGG
>CAJQZJ010004752.1:10526007-10554134 GCA_907164525.1 Lophiomys imhausi
GGTATACTGGGCCAATTTACTCTCATAAATGTGGCATATTTATATCTATTGTTTTGTAAAATACTTACTGTTATAAGAGAAGGAACCAGCTGTTGGACTGAAAGGGGAAACCTCTGGAGGGAAGAGGGTGGAAGGGCGGGTTAGGAAGGGGGAATAGGGAGGGGTTTGTTACTGAGATGTAACTTGAAGAAAAAAAAATAAAGTATTTAAAAAAAAAAACCCACCACTCATGGCACAAAGAAAATTTCTAGTGAGATCTGAGAGTTACAGTGACCTATAGGTATAGGTATGAACTTTGAAGTGTGTCTGTATTTAGCAGAATAATAATAGTAGGATCACCTTTAAGGTCTATCAACTCATTAACCATGAGAGATTCCTGTTGCAGAGTAGGACTTAATTATAATTATAACACAGTTCATTACCCCACAACATTTGTTCAGACGTTACACATATGAACATGTCTTGACACTCTGCTCATTATTTTGGGACACAGCTTTGAATTTGGGTAGACTGTGGATGATGTTTTTGTCCCTTAGCAACTCACAGTGTCTTCAGGTACAAGCTTGCACTCCCACCAGCAATGGAGGAGTGTTTCCATTTCTCCACAACCTTGCCAGCATGAGCTGTCATTTCAGTTTTTGATCTTAGTCATTCTGACAGGTGTGAAATGGAATATCAGAGTCGTCTTGAGTTGCATTTCTCTGGTGAGTTAAGGATGCTGAGCATATCTTCAAGTGTCTCTCTGTCATTAAGGATTCCTCCTGTGTGAATTCTCTGCTTAGCTCTGTTCCCCAATTTTTGATTGGATTATTTGGTTTCTTGGCATTTAATGTTTTCAGTTCTTTGTAAATTATGAATATTAGCCCTCTGTCAGATGTGAGGTTGGTGAAGATCGTTTCCCAATCTGTAGGTTGCCCTTTTGTTTGAATGACAGTGTCTATTGCTTTACAGAAACTTTTCAGTTTCGTGAGGTCCTATTTATTGATTGTTGGTCTTAGAGCCTGAGCTGTTGGCATTCTGTTCAGGAAGTTGTCACCTGTGTTGATGAGTTCGAGGGTTTTAACCAATTTCTCTTCTAATAGATTTAGTGTGTCAGGCCTTATGTTAAAGTCTTTGATCCACTTGGATATATGTTTTGTACAAGGTGATATGTATGGGTCCAATTTCATTCTTTTACAAGTGGACATCCAGTTGCACCAGCACT
Source organism: Lophiomys imhausi (assembly GCA_907164525.1). NCBI lineage: Eukaryota > Metazoa > Chordata > Mammalia > Rodentia > Muridae > Lophiomys > Lophiomys imhausi. The sequence continues at coordinate 10,527,212 of CAJQZJ010004752.1, forward strand.
ATTTGTTGAAGATGCTGTCCTTTTTTCATCGTACGGTTTTGGCTTCTTTGTCAAAAATTAACTGACCATAGGTGTGTGGGTTCATTTCTGAGTCTTCAATTTGATTCCATTGATCCACTCGTCTGTTTCTATATCAGCACCATACTGTTTTTATTACTATTAACCTGTAGTACAGCTTTAAATCTGGGATGGTGACCCATGCAGATGTTTTTGTTGTTGTTGTTGTTTTGTTTGTTTTTTATACAGGATTGATATAGCTATTCTGGGGTTTTTGTTATTACATATGAAGTTGAGAATTGTTTTTTCCAGGTCAATAAAGAATTGTGGTGGTATTTTGATAGGAATTGCATTGAATATGTATATTGCTTTTGCCAGGATGGCCATTTTTATTATGTTGATCCTACCTATCCGTGAGCACGGGAGATCTTTCCATCTTCTGATATCCTCTTCAATTTCTTCCTTCAAGGACTTGAAGTTCTTGTCATACAGGTCTTTCATTTGATTGGTTAGAGTTACCCCCAGGTATTTTATATTGTTTGTGGCTATTGTGAAGGGCGTTGTTTCCCTAATTTCTTTCTCAGCCTATTTATTTTTTGTATAATGAAGGGCTTCTGATTTTATTGAACTTATTTTGCATTCAGCCACCTTGCTGAAGGTGTTTATCAGCTATAAATGTTCTCTTGTTCTCTGGTGGACTTTTTGGGTTCCCTTATGTATATTATCATATCATCTGCAAATAGGGATAGTTTGACTTCTTTGTTTCCATTTTGTATCCCCTTGATCTCCTTTAGTTTTCTTTTTTTTTTTTTTTTGAACAGCTGTATCCTTTATTTTATTTACAGTGTTTTAGTATTGTTACCTGCTTTTTTAAATTAATAAATGTATTTGTTTGTTGCTTCAGGTTACATCCTTATCATATTGTCCTCTTTTCCCACTTCCCAGACCCACCCTCCCATGCTTTAGTTTTCTTATTGCTCTAGCAAGAGCTTCAAGTACTATGTTGAAGAGATATGGTGCAAGCGGGCATCCTTCCCTTGTTTCTGAGTTTAGAGGAAATGCTTTAAGTTTCTCTTCATTTAATTTGAAGCTGGATACTGGCTTCCTGTATATCATCCTTATTATTTCTAGGTTTGATCCTTGTATGCCCATTCTCTCCAGGACTTTTAGCCTGAAGGGGTGTTGGATTTGGATATTTGTATGTTGAACCATACCTGCATCTGGGATTGAAGCCTACTTGATCATGGTGTATGATACTTTTGATGTGTTCTTGGATTTGGTTTGGCAGGATTTTATTAAGTATCTTTGCATCTATGTTCATGAGGGAAATTGGTTTGAAGTTCTCATTCTTTGTTGGGTCTCTGTGTGATTTAGGAATCATTGTGATTGTGGCATCATAGAATGAGTGTGTCAGTGTTCCTTCCCTTTCTATTTTGTGGAAGAGTTTGAAGAGTATTGGTATTAGCTCTTCTTTGAAGGTCTGGTAGAACTGGCCCTGGGCTTTTTTTGGGGAGATTTTTTAATGAATTTTTCTATTTCCTTAGGAGTTATAGGGCTGTTTAATCTGTTAACCTGTTCTTGATTTTACTTTGGTATGTAGAATCTATCAAGAAAATTGTACATTTTGCCTAGGTTTTCAATTTTGGTGGAGTACTGATTTTTAAAGTAGGACCTAATGATTCTCTGGATTTCCTCAATGTCTGTGGTTACTTCCCTTTTCATTTTTGACTTTGTTGATTTGGGTTTTTTTTTTTTCCCTCTATCTTTTAGTTAATTTGGCTTAAGATTTGTCTACTTTGTTGAGTTTCTCAAAGAACCAACTCTTATTGTCTCAATGACCTGTTCATTGTTGTGAGTGGGGTGTTAAAGTCTCCTACTACTATTGTGTGGGGAATCAATGTGAGTTTTAAGCTTTAAAAGTTCATTGATTCTTTTTATTGCTCTTTTTGTTCCTAAGTGGTTAATTTCAGCCCTAAATTTGATGATTTCCTGCCTTCTGTTCCTCTTGGGAGTGTTTGCTCCTTTTTTTCCCCAGTTATTCCAGTTCTGCTGTTAATTTCCCAATATGAGCTGTCATAATTTTGTTTTTAAAGGCAGTTAGTGCCATGAACTTTCCTCATAGCACTGCTTTCATTGTGTCCCATAGTTTTGGGTATGTTGGCCCTTCATTTTCATTGGATTTTAAGAATTCTTTGATTTCCTTCTTTATTTCTTCCCTGACCCAGTAGTCATCCAGTAGAGAGTTGTTCAGTTTTCATGAATATGTAGGCTTTCTAATATTTCTGTTGTTGTTGAAGTCCAACTTTATTCCATGGTGGTCTGATAAGATATAAGGGGTTATTTCAGTTGTCTTGTGTCTGTTGAGGCTTCCTTTGTGTTGAATTATATGGCCAGTTTTGGAGGAGGTTCCATGAGGTGCTGAAAATAAGGTGTTACCTGTTGTGTTTGGGTGAAATATTCTGTAGATATCTGTTAGTCCACTTGGTTCATGACCTCTGTTAGGTTCATTATTTCTCTGTTTGGTTTCTGTCTCAATGACCTGTTCATTGTTGTGAGTGGGGTGTTAAAGTCTCCTACTACTATTGTGTGGGGATCAATGTGAGTTTAAAGCTTTAGAAGAGTTCTTTTACAAATATGGGTGCCCTTGTATTTGGGGCATAAATATTCATTATTGAGATGTCATCTTGATGAATTTTTCCTTTAACGAGTATGTAGTTACCTTCCCTATCTTTTTTTTTTTTTATTAACTTCAGTTGAAAGTCTATTTTATTTGATATTGGGATGGCTATTACAGCTTTCTACCTTGGCCCATTTGCTTGAAAAACCTTTTCCCAGCTCTTTACTCTGAGGTTATGTCTTTCTTTGTTAGTGACATGTGTTTCTTGTATGCAGCAAAATGTTGGGTCATGTTTATGGATCCATTGTGTAAGCCTGTATCTTTTTACTAGGGAGTTGAGTCCATTGATGTTGATGGATATTAATGACCAAAGGTTGTTATTTTGATGTAGATGGTGTTTGTGTGATTCTTTTGGTTTAGCTGCAGTGGAGTTTTTGCTTCCTCTCTTTTCTTGGGTGTAGTTATCTTCTCTGGGTTGGAATTTTTCTTGTAGGATCTTCTGTAGAGCTGGATTTGTGGATAGATACTGTTTAAATTTGATTTTGTCATGAAATATCTTGTTTTCTCCATCTATGTTGATGGAGAGTTTTGTTGGATATAGAAGTCTGGCCAGGCACCTATGTTCTCTTAGGGCTTGTAGGATGTCTGCCCAGGCCCTTCTGGTTTTTAAAGTTTCTGAGGAGAAGTCAGGTGTCATTCTGATGGGTCTGCCATTATATGTTACTTGTCTTTTTCTCTTAAGGCTTTCAATATTCTTTCTTTGTTCTGTACATTTGGAGTTTCAATTATTATGTAGCGAGAGGTATCTCTTTTCTGGTATATTCTGTTTGGTGTTCTGTATGACTCTTGAAATTTTATTGGAATCTCTTTCTTTAGGTTTGGGAAGTTTTCTTCTATGATTATGTTGAAGATGTTTCCTGGGCCTTGAAGTCGGTGTCTTCTCTTTCCTCTATGCTAATAATTCTTAGGTTCTGTCTTTTCATTGAGTCATTGATTTCTTGGATATTGTGGGTGAGAACTTTTTTAGTATCTCATTTTCTTTGGTTGTTGTACTGATTTCTTCCATCGAATCTTCCATGCCTGAGATTTTGTCTTTTATCCCTTGTATCCTATTTTTGATACTCATGTCTGTAGTTCAAGTTCACTTGCCTTGATTTACCACTTCCAGGATTATCTCTACTTGTGTTCTATTTATTGCTTCCACTTCCAATTTCAAGTCTTGAACAATTTTATTTGCTTGTATGATTCTTGCTCCAATTTGTTTGTCTTTGTCTGCAAGTCTTTCAAATTTTTCAAGTCTTTCATTGCTTTGTCTCTTTCTTGATTGTTGAGCTGTGCTGGCTTGGAGGTGTCTAATGGTATTCTCCATTGCTTTCAGTTGTAAAATTGAGGTTTCTCTAAATTCTTTCAGAGATTTAATTTCTTCTTGTAAGGACTCTATCACCTTCCAGAGTATAGATTTGTCATCATTTTCATGTGTTTCAGCTCTGGTGGGATGGTCAGGGCTTGCTGTACTAGCATAGCTGCATTTTGTTGGAGTCATATTTCACTGACTTTTGTCAGATCTGTTCTTTCGCTGACCTTTAGCCCTCTGGTTGTCCTTAACTGATTGTTCCTGGTGTCTTCTTGATCTGATGCCAAGGAGGGAGCTTTGGTATGTAGTCTGTATACTCTTGGTCATCTGTGGCTCAACACAAGCTAGGTGAGGTCTTAAGATGGGTCCTGAGCCTCAGTGGGCCCCCAAATCTCACCACTTCCCATTGTGCCCCAACTGGGAACTCAGGTCAGGGATTAGCTGGAATGTGCTATTGCAGCTTGTAGAGTCTCAGGTTCTAGCAGGTCTTCCTAGTGATGTCGGTGGTGCTCGCAGGAACACAGATTGTAGGATAGAGAAGCAGATCTCCTGCTGCTCATGTGTCTGGTCAAAGGGTCAGGTCTGTGGTCGTGATCCCTCCAGGAGGCTTCTTCTAGGTTGTTCTCAGGGTACCTCTATGCCTGCTACCCCTAAACAGTAAGCTCTTGTAGTCTAAAACACTCAGGCAGTGAACAAAGGCCAAGAAGGCCAAGAACTTACTGTTCCCATGCTGGGCCTGTAAATGTTGAAGACAGGGAATCCTGCAGAGAAAGGGCAAGCTGCACTGGCTTCCATATGAACACCACACCCTGTCCTCTGCTGGACTTGGACTCAATGAAGTTCTGCAGCCTTTTAACCTGACCACATGCCTTTTAGCCTGCTCCGATCTTTCCTTTTTAATGGCATTGCTGCTCTCCCTTGAGTGCTGGAGTGATCATATTAAAGCTGGGCACTCAGAAAGCCAAGAGGTACCTCTATCTGGCAGTTGGGTCTGTCTGGGAAGGCCCTGCAGTGATCAGACCAGTGCCCTGGTGCAGGAAGAGCAGCCCTCTGTTCTGTCTGGGTGCAGTGTTCTTTCACATGATTATATCCAGTAAAGGGACCAGTATGTCCAACACCTTTCTGGAAAAGCCCAGCTATGCTTGCCCCTCCCAGATTGCTGCTCTGCTGGAGATAAATGGAGGTGATCCCACAGATCTCCTGTAGCTCAGAATGTGCTATGAATCACTGCCATAATGGTTCCATCAAGAATATACCTGTTCCTGTTCCCGTGGCTCTGATGATCTCTCCTTTTTGGTGCAGGAACACCAGCATGGAAGGTGGGCACTCTGAAGGCTGCTGAATACCACTGTGTAGGGTTTGGAGCCACTCACTTGGTTCACTCTCCTCAGACTGGGCTGCTCACCACACCATGCCATGCCCCATGGAGTGGGTTCGGTTCTGTACCATCCCCGTGGCCTACGTTCCATGCCATGCCACATATCCTTGGTCCCAACACACTAAATCTAATAGAAGAGAAAGCGAGGAAAGCCTGGAACTCATCGACACAGGTGACAACTTCCTGAACAGAACACCAACAGCTCAGCCTCTAAGAACAACAATCAATAAATGGGACCTCCTGAAACTGAAAAGCTTCTGTAAGGCAAAGGACAGTCATTTAAACAAAACAGCAACCTACAGATTGGGAAAAGATCTTTACCAACCCCACATCTGACAGAGGGCTAATATCCACAATTTACAAAGAACTGAAGAAATTAAGTGCTAAGAAACCAAATAATCCAATCAAAAATTGGGGAACAGAGCTAAACCCAGAATTCACAAAGCATAAATCTCTAATGGGTAAGAGACATTTGAAGAAATGCTCAACATTCTTAATCATCAGAGAAATGTAACTGAAGCAACACTGAGATTCCATCTCACACCTGTCAGAATGACTAATATCAGAAACTCAAAGGACAACACAGGCTGGTGAGTTTGTGGAGAAAGGAGAAGACTACTTCATTGCTGTTGGGAGTGCAAATTTGTGCAACCACTGTGGAAATCAGTCTGGTGATAACTTAGAAAACTTTCAATAGCTCTACCTCAAGACCCAGCAATGGCTCTTGTATACTTCTGGGTATACATCCAAATGATTCCTCACCAAACCACAAGAACATCCCCTCATCTATGTTCACAGCAGCCTTATTTGTAATAGCTAAAAACTGGAAACAACCTAGATTTCCCTCAGCTGACCAATGGAAGAAAAAACTGTGGTACATTTACACAATGGAATACTACTTAGCTTTCAGTAAGAAGAAATTCATGCAATTTGCAGCCAAATGGATGGAACTAGAAAAGCTCATCCTGAGTGAGCTAACCCAAACTAAGAAAGATTCACATGGCATCTATTCACTTATAATTGGATTTTAGCTATATATTATAAGATAATTATTCTACAACTAAGATTCCAAAAGGAACAGGAACACAGACTTTGTAATCTGTTAGTGAGACACTTTGCCCTAGTGGTGCTCCCATGTAGGTCCCCAGTACATGAGGAAGCTCTTAGCCATCATATTACCCCTGAACTGGGGGACAGGAGACTGATATGTAGCTACACATCACTCCAGAGGAGTAGGATAGTAGGGAGAGTGGGTATAGGGTGGGAGGTGGTACCAGGAAGGGTGGAAAGAAGGCACTGTGATGGAGATGTAACTTGAGGTAATAAATAAACATAAAAAATAAAAAAATTTAAAGAAGTTTTGTGACTCTTAGAGACAAAATGGTAAAAATGGTATTTTCTATGATACCTTGAAATGTATACTTTCTTCAATTTAGTTTGAAAATGAGTTACTACACAATATAAAATTAATTAAAGGCCAAATATTTATTATCATTTTATACTTTATTTTATTTTTATTGCTTGATATTGTATAGCTATTTATATATGTATACAATGTATCTTTGCCTTTTGTCCTGTTTCTGCCATTCAATTCAGTCTACACTTCTTTCAAAGTTTGTATCCTCTTTTCTGCAATCTACTTTTTATTTTCTTTTTTAAAAAATATTTATTTATTACTTCAGGTTACATCTCCATCACAGTGTCCTCTTTCCACCCCTCCTCCTAGTCCTGCTACCTTCTTTGTGTGTGTGTGTGTGTGTGTGTGTGTGTGTGTGTGTGTGTGTGTGTGATTTGCTTATGTATATGTATAAGTGTATACATATGTGAGAATTCAAATGCTTGTGTGGGTACATATCTAATTGTATGTATGTGTGATAACACATTTTTCTAAAAATATTTCTTAATCCCAAAGACATTTATATTCTTCTAGACTTTGTAGTCATGTTTATAATATATCTTAAAATCATTTAAAGTTCTATACTTAACCTGCTATCCAACTGTTTACTCTGACTGACTTAAGTTTAAGCTGTCATTAAGAGAACAATGTAACCATGTCACTATGCCTTGAATTCTCCATGTCAGGTTTTACAATCTAATATATATTCTTTAATATTGTTATTTATGCTTCCATGTCCTGACTCAGAATAATGTATGTATGTGAATGCTGTTATAATAACCATTTGCTGAAAATAGTGAACAGACTGAAAGTGATCTTAAACAACATATATCCCATAAATGCTAAAAATAAACAAGTGGATATTGGTTAATTACAACAGTATGGAGTTTTGTGTGCTATTTTGAGTTAGTTGGATTCAGTAACTTCTTCCATTGCCAAACTGCTTAAAGGATTTCTGTAAAGACTCCTTTCTATATAATATTATGTATAATGATATATAATATATTATGCTTATATATAATATAATTTTATATAACGCATGTGATATTTATATAATTTATAATATAATTTAGATAATAAATTCTTTAATACAAGATACATTTTATATACATATATAAACTTGTGTATCTGTATAATGTTTTCTTTGATGATCAATGAAATGCAAAGTAACATTTTAAAATTTTCTTTCTTTATGCAACACCTGCATATACAAGTGCTCATAGAGTCCCAATATTGGCATTGGTAATCTTTTTTGATTTCTCTCCAATTTCTATTGAGGCAGAATTAGTCTTGGAACATTATGTCCACTGTTCTGGCTTATCAAATTAATAATACTTCTCAGAGGAACTCTTGTCTGCCTCACACATGTTGGTATTGCAGTTGGAATACTATTTAAATCTGGCACTTAAAATGGTTTGAGAGATTTGAAACTCTCATATCTATGCTTACAAAGCAAGTGATTTGCCAGTGAGTTCCACCATCAGGCTTTCCTTTTCACAAATCAAAAGATATAGTGCCATATGTGGTTTTTATGTGACTTTTATTAAATGAACATGAAAATCTTAAATGAAGTAACCTTAAATAATTTTGAATTTTTCCTTATCTTTTTAACTCTTTCAATTCTATAGCACAAGTTTCTTTACAAAAATATAAAAAAATGTTGGAGGAAAATATATGTTTTATATTAATTGAACATATTATAGCCATAATCCAAACACTATAGATATTTTTCAATAAAGTAAAAATATGACTAAAATATAATACATGTAATACTACTTCTACTAGGTATTTACCCAAAGGAACAGACGATAGCATGCATTAGGGACAACTGCATACCCCTACTTATTGTAGTATTATTTGTACTAAGTTATCCTATAAGTTTATGCTAAATACTCAGTAATGAAAGGAAGAATAAGAGCAGTGTTATCATTTTACAATTCAATATTATATATACACAAAGAAAAGCAGAAAAAGATTATGAGAGTATTTGAACAGAATTCCATGTCAAGAACAAATAAGGTAGTCATGTTAAATGTTGTAAATATGAGGCTCCACAATTGGTATGTGCAACCTTCATATTTATGTCATCTATGCAAATGCACTGCACTTTTGCTTCCTTTGCTCCTAAATAACTATACTTGGCAAGCACATAGCAAATATTTTTCCTCAGTCATAATGATAGCCATATCTGCTGATAACCTACTGAATTGCCAAGGTTATGAAGTCAAAAAGCCTTTACCCCATGGCACAAAAAGGTTAAATAATCTTCCTGAAGCTAATAAAGCTTCAGAGTGCATCAATACCACAAATATTTCATTGTGCCTCTGGCAGTGGTATAACTTGAAGCTCAGACAAATGATGCCCAAGTTTTAAAATCACTGACTTATGAAGACATTGAAAGAAACATATCCCATCGGGCATCTGTAGATTAGCTCAGCAATTGAAAATGCTTTAAAAGTGCTTTTTGTGGTATTGTTACATATTATGAACAAACACCAACTCATTCTATGTTAAATTAATTAAATTTATCACTGTGATCAGATAAAAGAGAAGGATATGAAAATATACACATTACTGCTTTGTGAGCTTAGTAATGAAAATGAACCCAAATTCTCATCAAACTGTAGATAAGCAGAGAACAATTGTGAAACTATACTTTAAATGATTTTTTTTTCGAGACAGGGTTTCTCTGTATAACAGCTCTGGCTGTCCTGGACTCACTTTGTACACCAGGCTGGACTCGAACTCACAGATATCTACCTGCCTCTGCATACCAAGTGCTGGGATTAAAGGCATGTGCCACAACCACCCAGCACTTTAAATGATTTTTAGTAGCAGTAAATAACTTTACAACCAGACTTAAGAAATCTTTATTTTTATTTTACTATTTTAACTTATTATTTTCTGATTCCTTACAGGTCGTTTTACTATATGCAATATGGCTTCTGATTTATGCTTTTATGGGATTCTTGTGTGTATGAGCATGTGTCTATATATATTTCCTGTGCTATTTTTTGGCTTTTTCTTCTATTTTAACAGATTTTGATCTATTTGTTTTTATTTTATTTTATTAGAAATGATAAGTTTTTTATTCCATCAAGAAAAAAATGTGCTGTTAGACTTTTAACCATTTATGACTTCTTATTAACTTTTTTTATTTCTTCAAGTTACATCTCAATCACAATCCCCTGCCTACTCACCCCTCCAGTCCCACCCTCCCACACTCTGCCCCCTCAAGCCCCCATCCATTTTCTGGTTTTTTTTTTTTTTTTTTTAGGTTTAAGGTATATCTTTTCCCCCCCAACAACTCCCCTTTCAGCCCAACAAATGACTCTTTCTCTTATAACAACAAATAAAATACAAAACAACAGAAATAATTAGGCCACAATTATGAGAGTTATATGGTTTAGCATACATTCCCAGTGTCCAGTCCATATGTATTTGGCACCTGATTTTAACTTTCTACTATCTAACCATCTCCATGAGTTTAAAGATTATATCCAACTCAGCTTCCATCCTAACTTGCATCACAATTTTAAAAACATCTTCTTAGATCCAGAACACCCTCCTAATTCCTGAACAACTCAATATTTAACTATGAGACTCTAGCTATCTAGTCTTCAACCAGATCAGAGACCTGAGAGGGATAAATATATTTGATTATACAGGAAGTGCAGGGCCAGCAGCTTCCAAAACTAAGAAATGACATAAACTGGATGCCTGGACAGTTCCCAATTTCTTTCCATACAATACAGCATCAATCTTTAGCCCTTTGGCCCAGTTTCTCTGACAGACATTAATTGTAAAGCAGGAATACTGAAAGATTTGCCTATCCTGTCTTGGCAGAGCTAGGCTGTCAACTTACCTGCTTCCAAGTTTTTTCCTTTTTGGACAGCATTTTGTTTACAGTTGAAGGAAGGGATTTTTCTTGCCAAGTGACAGGCTTGCCACTAATTCCACCATCTCCAATTGGAGATTCTTCAATGCTCATCATCTACTTGGAGTAGAATAGGGGGTGCTGTCAGGACCTGACATGTCTCGATATAAAAAAAAAAACTTAAGAAAACATCTTCTAATGTGATATTCTACAGATTTCTTCAGGTTTTTGAAGACCATCTACCTATCTCCTTATATTTGGATAAGAAAACGATGCTTGTCTCCTAGCAACTTGATTTCTGATTAACTTAGAAAATAACTGTGATAGACTGCCCTAGGACCCAACAAAATGTTATGCTTGACTATTAGTTTGCATTTCTTAATTATCTTATAAACAGTTTACAACAGTTGTTAACAAAAGACCAAAACTTCATATTTCATTTTTGAGCATTACCTAGAAACAATATCTTAAATTGAGTTAACCTTAATTTTGTATCAATAATCAAAGATCAATACCGATGTAGCCAAATATAATCTTAATTTTTTATTAATATAGAAAGATCAATACTGATTTAGCATAATATAATCTTAATTTTGTATCAATATATAAAGATCAATAGTGATTTATCATAATATAATCTTAATTTTGTATCAATATACAAAGGTATAAGAGCTTATTCAATAATCTGTCCCTTTTTCTTTATCATTCCTATATTATGTCTATATCCCATTTTTTTCTCAAGTCTTTTCAACCTTACATAGGAGAGAAAGAAAGATATAGAAAAGAAAAAGAGAGAAATCCCGAAATCCCTAGGTCTAACCTCCAACACCTATTTCACAAGACCATTTAATAACTTGTTCTTATGACTCTCTTTGCCAACACATCTTATAACTACCACCACCACTTTCTCCACATATATTTTAACCAGCAATACATACTTAAGCTTCAGAACCCCAAGTGAAGCTTAGGGGGAGAAGGCCCATTCATTGATTAGACAAAACAAGGTACTTTGATACATAGTGTTACTTTTAGAAGTCTAAGTTTCCACTAGTTTTGCTATGCTAAGTAGAGTTCTCATTTATACCTCACCAAGCAAAGTTGGCTTTTGTCCCTTCCTGACTTTGCTTCTGCCTCAACTCTTTTCATCCAATTTAAGAATCTTTTAATGGGCGGGCCAAGATTTCGGCGACCTACACTGATGCATTTTGAACGCGGGGGGAAAAAAGAGCCATAAAAAACACAGAGTTATTGGGCACTGTGCAAAAACCGGAGGGGCTAGACCCCCCCCCCGGAACACTCACAGCTCCCAAGGGACTGTTAAAAGTCCCAGGGCAAGGCTCTCCCCATCTCTCACAGCCAATAAACCCGGGATTCGGGAACTCCCATTTGGAGAGGCGCCTGGTAAGATCGATCCCAACTTACAGCAGGCAGAATCAGGGTCCACTTGGCCATAGATCGCTGGCCTATTGGGCTCCCCACACATCAGGTTGAACTTATACCCACTTAAAAAACTTTGCGAGATAGTGGAAGGCTTAGCAAGGAACAAACAGGGGGCTCAGCAGGTGGTCCGCAGCCGCTCGTGAAGCGGAAGGTGGGAGGTTCCAAGAGAGCGCAGGAAGCTGGGATCACAAAGGCGGGTGGGAGGGGCCGAATCCCTCACACTCACGGTAGCGCAGCTGGGGAGTGAGCACGGCTGGCAGGGCCAAATCCCCGCGAACCCACTGCAGGTCATCTGGGGAGAGAGACAGGCGTGGGCGGGGCCAGGGATCCGTGCACCCACTGCTGAGCTGCTGGGACGAGAGGTCCACTCAGAGAGCCGGAGGATCTGGGGCTTGGGGTACCCACGGGACCCGTGGCGGCGCAGACAGGAAGGGAATCAGGCACAGAGTCCAGCCCTGTGGCGAGAAGCCTAGAGAGAAACCAGAAATCGGGTCCATAGCTGTATCCTGGAAAATCCAGACATATTAGGTGTGAAGTCAGACCCTGTCAGCCTCCGTGACGACAAACAAAGCCCACAGAATCTGTGCCTGGGCAAATAGGCCCATACTATCAGAACCATTACAGGCTGATAACTCAGAGTGCAACATAGGGAAGTCTGTATTGGGAGCAGTGAAACAATCCTGGTCCATTACTCACAACCTGGGAATAGGCTGCACCAGCTCACAGTGCATCAGGCAATTAAAACCACAGTGACCTTGAAATCCCCCTGTAAGCAACGACAGATAGCCAAGTAACTCATCCCCTGCACCAAATCATCCACTGTGGTTCCAAGCACAGAAAACAGACAGCTAAATGCATCCAATGGCAAAAGGTCAAAAAAAAATAGAAATCAAGGAATTAGGACTCCAACAAAGCAGAATCATCCTAGCTCATTCAATTCGGATGACCACACACCAACAGAAACACATGAAAACATTGATAATTCTGCATTATGGAAAGTGATAGAGTCCCTGCAAGAAGAACTTAAATCTATGAAGGAATTCAAAGAAGCCACAATTCTACAAATCAAAACAAGGAACAACACCATTAAAGAGCTCCAAGCCAAGGTGACAGAGCTTGAACAGGAAAAGGAAAAAGCAATGAAAGATTTTCATACAAAAACAAGCAAGCTGGAGAAGGAAATGTACAAAACGAACAAAACCATACAAGACATGAAAATAGAAATATAAACAATAAAGAAAACACAGTCAGAGTTAAAAGAGGAAGTGGAGAACCAAGGGAAGAGAACAGGAACTACAGATGTGAGTATCAACAATAGGATGCAAGAGATGGAAGACAGGATCTCAGGCATGGAAGATTCAGTGGAAGAAATCAATACAACATCCAAAGAAAATGAGAAGGCTAAAAAATCTCTCACCCACAACATTCAAGAAATCAAGGACTCAATGAAAAGACGGAACCTAAGAATTATAGGTATAGAGGAAAGAGAGGACTCCCAACTCCAAGGTCCAGGAAATATCTTCAACAAAATCATAGAGGAAAACTTCCCAAATCTGAAAAAAGAGATGCCAATAAAAATGCAAGAGGCTTACAGAACACCAAACAGATTAGAGCAGAAAAGAAACTGCTCTCGCCACATAATAATTGAAACTCCAAATGTAAACAACAAAGAAAGAATACTAAAAGCTGTAAGAGAAAAAGGTTAAGTCACATACAATGGCAGACCCATCAGAATTACACCTGACTTCTCCCCAGAAACGTTAAAAGCTAGAAGGGCCTGGTCAGATATACTACAAGTCCTGAGAGATCATAGGTGCCCAGCCAGACTACTTTACCCAGCAAAACTCTCTATCAACATTTATGGAGAAAACAAGATATTCCATGACAAAATCAAATTTAAACAATATCTACCCACAAACCCAGCCCTACCGAAAATTCTAGAAGGAAAATCCCAACCCAGAGAAGAAAACTCCACCCAAGAAAACAAAGGGAATAGAAAACCCCTCACCAACTAAACCAAAAGAGGCACAGGACCACCACCTATACCAAACTAATGGGAAATAACAACCCCAGGTCACTAATATCCATCAACATCAATGGACTCAACTCCCCAATAAAAAGACATAGGTTTACAGAGTGGATCCGCAAGCAAGACCCTTACTTATGCTGTATACAAGAGACACATCTAACTATGAAACGTAGACACTGCCTCAGAGTAAAGGGCTGGGAAAAGGTTTTCCAAGCAAATGGACCCAGGAAGCAAGCTGGAGTAGCCATCCTAATATCAAACAAAACAGACTTCCAACTGAAGTTAATGAAGAAAGACAAAGAAGGGCACTATATACTCATTAAAGGGAATATTCATCAAGAGGAAATTTCAATACTGAACATCTATGACCCAAATAAAAAGGCACCTACTTTCGTAAAAGAAACACTTCTAAAACTTAAAGCGCACGTCGATCACAACACATTAGTAGTGGGAGACTTCAACACCCCACTCACAGCAAAGGACAGATCATCAAGACAGAAGACAAACAGAGAAATATTGAGTCTAACAGAGATCATGAAACAAATGGACCTAACAGATATCTACAGAACGTTTCACCCAAACACAAAGGAATACACCTTTTTCTCAGTACCCCATGGAACCTTCTCCAAAATCGACCACATAATTGGTCACAAAGATAGTCTCAGTAGATATAAGAAAATTGAAATAACACCTTGTATCTTATCAGACCACCACGGAATAAAGCTGGTCTTCAACAGTAAAAGAATCAACAGAAAGCCTACACACACACGGAAATTGAACAGCTCCTTACTGGATGACCACTGGGTCAGGGAAGAAATAAGGAAGGAAATCAAAGACTTCTTAAAATCCAACGACAATGAAGACACAACATACCCAAACCTATGGGATACATTGAAAGCTGTGCTACGAGGAAATTTCATAGCACTAAGTGCTTTCAAAAAGAAAATTGTGACAGCTCATATTAGTGAACTAACAGCTAAGCTGGGTGAATTGGAAAAAAAAAGAAACAAACACTCCCAAGAAGAGCAGAAGACAGGAAATCATCAAACTTAGGGCTGAAATCAACAACTTAGAATCAAAAATAACTATACAAAGAATCAATGAAACCAAGAGTTGGTCCTTTGAGAAAATCAACAAAATAGAGAGACCCCTAGCCAAATTAACTAAAAGGCAAAGGGAAAGAACACAAATCAACAAAATCAGAAATGAAAAGGGAGAAATAACAACAGACATTGAGGAGATCCAGAAAATATTCGGACATTACTTTAAAAATCTATATTCCACTAAATTTGAAAACCTAAGCAAAATGGACAATTTCTTCGATAAATTCCACCTACCAAAACTAAATCAAAATCAGATTAACAGCTTAAACAGCCCAATAACACCTAAGGAAATAGAAACAGTCATTAATAATCTCCCAACCAAAAGAAGCCCAGGGCCAGATGGCTTTAGCACGGAAATCTACCGGACCTTCAAAGAGGAACTAACACCATTTCTTTTCAAACTCTTCCACCACATAGAAACAGAAAGATCACTGCCAAACTCATTCTATGAGGCCACTGTCATTCTGATTCCTAAACCACACAAAGACCCAACAAAGAAAGAGAACTTCAGACCAATCTCTCTCATGAACATAGATGCAAAAATACTTAATAAAATACTAGCAAACCGAATTCAAGAACACATCAAAAGTATCATACACCATGATCAAGTAGGCTTCATCCCTGGAATGCAGGGATGGTTCAATATACGAAAGTCTATCAATGTAATTCACCACATAAACAAGTTGAAAGAAAAAAACCACATGATAATCTCGATAGATGCAGAAAAAGCATTTGACAAAATCCAACACCCCTTCATGCTAAAAGTTCTGGAGAGAATGGTCATACAAGGACCATACCTAGAAATAATAAAGGCAATATACAGCAAGCCAGTAGCCAACATCAAATTAAATGGAGAGAAGCTTGAAGCATTTCCTCTAAACTCAGGGACAAGACAAGGATGTCCACTTTCACCATATCTCTTCAATATAGTACTTGAAGTCCTTGCTAGAGCAATAAGACAACAAAAGGAGATCAAAGGGATAAAAATTGGAAATGAAGAAGTCAAATTATCCCTATTCGCAGATGATATGTTAGTATACATAAGCAACCCCAAAAACTCCACCAAAGAACTCTTACAGCTGATAAACAACTTCAGCAAGGTGGCTGGATACAAAATTAACTCAAAAAAATCAGAAGCCCTTCTTTATACAACAAACAAATATACCGAAAAAGAAATAAGGGAAACAACCCCCTTCACAATAGCCACAAACAACATAAAATACCTGGGAGTAACTCTAACCATGCATGTAAAGGACCTATATAACAAGAACTTCAAGCCCCTGAAGAAAGAAATGGAAGAGGCCTTTAGAAAATGGAAAGATCTCCCATACTCATGGATAGGTAAGATCAACATAATAAAAATGTCTATCCTACCAAAAGCAATATATAGATTTAATGCAATTCCTATCAAAATACCAACACAATTCTTTATAGACCTGGAAAAAGCTAGTCTCAACTTCATATGGAACAACAAAAAGCCCAGAATAGCTAAATCAATCATGTCCAATGAAAAAACATCTGGAGGTATCACCATCCCAGTTTTCAAGCTGTACTACAGAGCAACAGTAATAAAAACAGCATGGTACTGGTATAGAAACAGATCAGTGGATCAATGGAATCGAATTGAAGACCCAAACATGGATCCACACACCTATGGCCAACTAATCTTTGACAAAGAAGCCAAAAACGCACAATGGAAGAAGGACAGCATCTTCAACAAATGGTGCTGGTCCAACTGGATGTCCACTTGCAAAAGAATGAAATTAGACCCATACCTATCACCTTGTACCAAACTTAAATCCAAGTGGATCAAAGACCTTAACATAAAGCCGGCCACACTAAATATAGTAGTAGAAAAAATAGGAGAAACCCTCGAACTCATTGGCACAGGTGACAACTTCCTGAACAGAACACCAACAGCTCAGGACCTGAGATCAACAATCAATAAATGGGACCTCATGAAACTGAAAAGCTTCTGTAAGGCAAAGGACACTGTCATTCGAACAAAACGGCAACCAACAGACTGGGAGAAAATCTTCACCAACCCCACATCTGATAGAGGGCTATTATCTAAAATCTACAAAGAACTCAATAAACTAAATGTCAAGAAACCAAATAATCCAATCAAACAATGGGAGATGGAGCTAAATAGAGAATTCACAAAGGAGGAATCCCTAAGGGCAGAGAGACACCTGAAGAAATGTTCAACATCCTTAATCATCAGAGAAATGCAACTCAAGACGACCCTGAGATTCCACCTAACACCTGTTAGAATGGCTAAGATAAAGAGCTCAAAAGATAGCGCATGCTGGCGAGGGTGTGGAGAAAGGGGAACCCTACTCCATTGCTGGTGGGAGTGCAGGCTTGTGCAACCACTATGGAGGTCTGTCTGGCGATATCTTAGAAATCTAGGAATAACCTTGCCTCAGGACCCAGCCATACCACTTCTGGGTATACACCCAAAGGACCTCTCACGGAGACATAGGGAAGTCTCCTCATCTATATTCATAGCAGCCTTATTTGTAATAGCTAGAAATTGGAAACAACCCAGATGTCCCTCAACTGAAGAATGGATTAAAAAATTGTGTTACATCTATACAATGGAATATTACTCAGCTATCAGAAACAATGAAATCATGCAATTTGCAACCAAATGGATGGATCTAGAGCAGCTCATCCTGAGTGAGTTAACCCAGTCTCAGAAGGATGCACATGGCATCTATTCACTTATAGTAGGAATTTTAGCTATATCGTACAGGATATCTGTACTACAACCAACACACCAAAAGGAACATGGACATAAATTTTTTTTTTATCTTTTTCTTTTTCCTTTTTTTTTTCTTTTCCTTTCTCTTTTTTCCTCTCTTTTTTTTGTTGATATTCTTTGTTTTTGTGGGTTTGTGTGTTTGTTGGTCTTTTTTTTAGTATTCCCCCAGTAGCAAGGAGACACCTTTCACTGGCAGTACTGCCTCATAGGCCCCCGGTGAATGAAGAGGCTCTTGGCCCTCATATGACTCCTGATCTGTGGTGAGAGACTGTTATGCAGGGACACTCCACCCCAGATGAACAAGATGGAAGAGTCAGGGGGTAGAGCATGGGAGGGTGGGGCTGGGAAGCGGGAAAAGAGGACAATATGATAAGGATGTAACCTGAAGCAACAAACAAATAAATTTATTAACTAAAAAATAAAAAGGGGGGGGCAGGTGGCAGGGGTGAAACACTGTGAATGGAATAGAGGATACAGCTGTTCGGCCTGGTTTTGCAGACCTCCAGGTGTTGAGAAGACGTGGAGCTAAGGTAAAATACAAGAGAATTGTGGTGTTGGCCCATGCCTTTGACTTCAGTGGAGATGGGGGGGGGAGCACCGTAGAGTTGGTGGTCTTATGTATTCTGGAGTCATACGGAGTGGTGTGGTGAGGGTGCATACTCTTGGTCCCACCACTCAAGAAGAGTACACCCTTGGTCCCAGCTCCCAGCACACTGGAGACAGAAACGGGCAGATCCCGGAGCTCAGGGTCAGCCTGATGCAGGGCAAACTCTAAATAGAGAAAGACTTCGATCCAGGAGTGGTGGAACACATCTTTGATACCTTCAGATGGGAAACACAGGTCTCTGATCCCAATAATTAAAGTTCAGAGACACACACATGGGATTTGGAGGGACCTAGGTTTGGAGGCTACTTACAAAAGGC
Source organism: Lophiomys imhausi (assembly GCA_907164525.1). Classification (NCBI taxonomy): domain Eukaryota; kingdom Metazoa; phylum Chordata; class Mammalia; order Rodentia; family Muridae; genus Lophiomys; species Lophiomys imhausi. The sequence goes on from CAJQZJ010004752.1 coordinate 10,546,094, forward strand.
CTTCTCGATGCAGGCAGATTGTCCTTTGGGATCTCAAAATATATACACTAGAGCTGGTTTAGCTCCAAGGTGACAGAATGATTTCTTCTTTAACCCGGATTGAAAGATAACGCTTTGTACGTTGTCAGAAGGCCAAATTTGCTTCAGGAGAAGTACTACCTAGCCCCCCCCATCCCCCCCCCAAAAAGAGGGCAATTGTCCTAGGGTTTGGATTGGGGCAGGGCTCTGTTCTTATTGTTCCAGGAGAATCGAAGCGTCCATTAGGGGAGCCCGGGGACGGCTGGACAGCGGAATCCTCAGCAGAGAGCAGAATCAGGCACCAAGGAGGACGAGTGACCCAGTTGATTCTGCTTGGCAGACTTCCTCAATAGCTGTCTCCATCGGGGGCCTGCAACCACCACAGCAATCCAATGTCACTGGGACCGCTCAGCTCTACACAATGCCCCGGCGGGAACCTCAGTGAAGCCTGCAAGATCAGCTTCTGCCTACAAACTCCTTAGGTCAGCTAAACAGCTGAGAACAGAAGGACTGAACATAAAAGGAGAGTACTAACATTTGTAATCATTTTTCCCATTTGGGTTCGGGCCCCAAATAGGTCTACTATGACCCAAATCAGCAGGAAGTCACTTTAAGAGAGCGACGTCCCATGCCCAGAGGATGGGGAGGGTGTTTCTCCGCCCTTCTTTTTGGTTATTTGAAGAATAACTGAAAACTCTGTTATGTAGGGGAAGAGACTACAAGCTGATAAATGGTCCTGTCTTAATGGGTTTTGGAGGTTAGTCCCAGGGAATTCCTACTTTTCCTTTTCTGTATCCTTCTTCCTCTCCTATGTAGGAGTGCATAGGCTTGAGAAAAATGAGATATAGACATAGCACAGGAAGGTCCAAGAAGAAGGGGCAGATTATTGAATATGCCCTTATACCTTTGTATATTGATACAAAATTAGTAGTTTATTAGGCTAAAGTGGTATTGACCATTGTTTATTGTGCAAAAATAAGATTGTATTGGATTACATCGGTATTGATCTTTGTATATTGATACAAAATTAAGATTATAGTTGGCCACAATGGTATTGACCCTTGCATATGGATGTAATATTAAGATTATATTGGGCTACATAGGCATTGATCTTGGTATATTGATACATAATTAAGAGTATATTTAACCACAATTGAATAGATCTTTGTATATTGATACAAACTTAAAGGTAACGCTTCCTAATGGTATCATACCTAGAGATACTTAAAAATAAAATGTGAAGCTCTGACCTCTTGATACCAACCATCTAAAACGGTCTAGGATAGTTAAAACAAACTCCTGGTCATGCAAACATGTCACTTTGTGAGCTACTATGACAGTCTATCACAGATATTCTCTAAACTACCCAGTAATCAAGTTGCTAAGAGACAAGCAACATTTGCTTATCTAAATACAAGAGATGGATAGGGCATCTTCACAAACCCCTAGAGATCTGCATAATATGGCATTCAAAGATGTTATCTTAAATCAAGATTTTTTTTTGATATCGAGACATATCAGCGCCTGACAGCACCCCCTATTCTACTCCAAGTAGAAGATAAGCATCGAAGAACCTGCACTGTAAGATGGTTGAATTAGTGGCAAGCCTTTCTCTTGGCATGAAAAAACCCCTTTCACCAACTGCAGACAGACTTCTGTCCAAAAAGGACAAAACTTGGTAGCAGGGAAGTTGACAGCCTAACTCTGCCAAGACAGGGTAGGTAAGTCCTTCATAATCCCTGCTCTACAACAAATGTCTGTCAGAGAAACAGGACCCAAAGGCTGAAGATTGATACTGGAAGGTATGGGGAGAAAATGGGAACTGTCCAGGCAGTCATTGGTATGTTCATTTTTAGTTTTGGAAGCTGCAGGCCCTGCACTTCCTATATAAGCAAATATATTTATCCCTCTCAGGTCTCTGAGGTGGTTGAAGAATAGACAGCTAGAGTCTCATAGTTAAATTTTGAACTGTTTAGGAATCAAGAGGGTGTTATATATCTAAGAAGATACTCTTAAAAGTGTGTTGCAAGATAGTATGAATGTTGAGTCACATATAGACCTTTAAACTCATGGAGTTGGTTAGATAGTAGAATGTTAAAGTCAGGGGCCAAATATGTATAAACTGGACATTGGGAAGGTATACTGGGCCATTTAACTCTCATAAATGTGGCATATTTATATCTATTGTTTTGTATAGTACTTACTGTTATAAGAGAAGGAACCATCTGTTGGACTGAAAGGGGAAACTTCTGGGGGGAAGAGGGTGGAAGGGCGGGATAGGAAGGGGGAATAGGGAGGGGTTTGTTACTGAGATGTAACTTGAAGAAAAAAAAATCAAGTATTTAAAAAAAAAAGAATCTTTTAATGTTGTTCCATACCTGTTTAATGAACCCTGTATCAAAAGAAAGCAATAGGACCCTGTTCTCTTGAGTGTACATATATTTTCCCTGAGTAGCACAGAGTAATTAAGAAAGTTGCTTGAACAAGTCCCCTTGATATAATGGGACAAATACACTAATGTTATTTCCTCAGCTAAGAGATCAATTTGTTGTAAGATATAAATGACCTGATAAAAGTGGTGATTTACTAATTCTTGAACTTGGATCACCTCAGTCAATTTAGGTATTATATCACTGATTGCCTCTGCTACTGTGGGATGAAGATGGGGGGGGGCAATGTAAAAAGGAAAGTATCTTCAAACAAATGGTACTGGTATAACTAGATGTCAACATGTAGAAGAATGCAAATAGACTCATATTTATCACCCTGCACAAAACTCAAGTCCAAGTGGATCAATAACTTCAACATAAAACTGGACGCACTAAATCTAATAAAAGAGAAAATGGGGGAAAGGCTCGAACTCATTGGCACAGGTGACAACTTCCTGACTAGAACATCAAAAGCTTAGGCTCTAAGGCCAAAAATCAATAAATGAGACCTTATGAAACTGAAAATCTTCTGTAAGGCAAAGCACACTGTCATTAGAACAAAATGGCAGCCTGTAGATAGGGAAAAGATCTTCATCAACTCCACATCTGATAGAGGACTAATATCCAAAATATATAAAGAACTATAGAAATTAAAGACAAACAAACCAAATAATTCAAGTAAAAAAATGAGGTACATAACCAAACAGAGAATTCACAACATAGAAATCTTTAATGGCTGATAGACACCTCAAGAAATGTTCAACCTTCTTAATTATCAGGGAAATCCAACTCAAAATGATTCTGAGATTACATCTTACTCCCAATGCAATGGCTAAGATTAGAAACTCAGATGACAGCACATGCTAGCAAAGATGTGGAGAACAGGTTACATTCGTCTACTGTTGTTAGGAATGCAAACCTGTACTGCCATTTTGGAAATCAATCTCACGATATCTCAGAAAATTAGGAATAGTTATTTCTACCTCAAGAGTAAGCCACATCACTCCTGGGCATATAACCAAAAGATTCTCCATCAAACCACAAGAACATCAGCTCAACTATATTCATAGCAGCTTTCTTCATAATAGCCAGAAACTGGAAACAGCCCAGATATTCTTCAATTGAAGAATGGATAAAAAAAAAAAATGTGGTACATTTATACAATGGAATACTACTCAGCTATCAAAAATAAGAAAATCTTGCACTTTCTAACCAAATGAATGGAACTAGAAAAGCTCATCCTGAGTGAACTAACCTAGACCCAGAAAGATACATATGGTTTATACTCACTTATAAGAGGTTATTAGCTATATAATACAGGATAACCACCCTACAACTCACATACCCAAAAAGATAGGAACCTAGCATAACTATCTTACCAGAGACACCACCTAGCAAAGCATCAAAACAGATGCTGAGACACACAGGCAAACATTAGGTGGAGGTCCAGGAGTCATGTATAAGAGAGTGAAGAGAAACAGCGATCAGGAGGGGAAAAGAACTCCACATGGAGACTAACAGAGTCAACAACCTAGGACCCTAGATGATTTCAGAGACTGAAACATCATCACCATCACCACCACCAACAACAAAAATCATATACAGACTGGACCTAGGCCCCTACAAATATACAGATAGACAGAGTGGCCTTCATGCAGTTCCCTTAACAAGTGGAACTGAGAGGAGCCTCTCTCTGACATGGACTCTCTTGCCTGTTAGTGGAACACCTTACTCTAGCTGGGCAACCTTGTCTTGGCCCCAGTACAAGAGGAAGCTCTTAGCGTTCATGTAACTTTATGAACCAGGGTGAGTAGATATATGGGGTCTACTCTCATCTAAGGAGAATGAGAAGAGGGAAAGAGAGAAGGGGGTTGAAAGGTAGGACTGTAGGGAGGAGGGAATGTGCTGAGAAGGGAATGTAACTCGAATAAATAAATTTAAAAAAAGAGAGAGTGAACACATATAAGAAGAGTATAACTGGTTATAAGCTATCTAGAAATATTTGTACAATAAATTTTTCTATAAATCTGAAATTATATCAAAATAAACAGTTTTAAATAAAAAAGAATATATTATGTGGAAAATAAATATTTTCTAAAAGAAAAAAAGAAATATGTATGTGTATATTTACTTTTATGACATAATGCAAATAACCTATACTCAATTGTATTTGTAGACCTAAGTTTACTTCTTTATCCTGTAGTATTTCCATCTTTCAATATTCTATTTTTCTAGTATCAAATCAATCTACATTAATACCTTTACAAATATATAATTATGAGCAATATTTTATAGGTAGTGGGAATCCAGAAACAGACAGACAAAGAGATCCCCTAAATTAACAAATAAAGTCCACAATTCAAAATATGGAAGTGTATATGAAAATGTGTGTGTTTGTGTGTGCATGGCTGTGTGTCTGTGCATACGTTTGTGTATGTGCATGGCTGTGTTTATGGTGTTGGGAAAGAGATATTTTAAATATTGTAGTATATTCACTTCAATAACAATATTACATTTACATTGTTGCAAATATCACCTAAAAAATCAATATGTGTTCAACACACAGAAATTGACTTTCTATTTTATTTAGCTTTTCAAAACTATCTATATTCATTGTATCAGTGCATTCTAAAATAAATATTTATGCTACAGACATGATCAATTTCAAGGTCCTCAGTAACAGAAATCACAATAATATTAAATATACCCTTGTAAAATCACAATATATACTTAGATGTTATATCAATTGACAAAAAATCTCAGGCTACTAAAATGTACCGTGCTAAATCTCAATATATTTATTAAGCTTACAATTTAATTTGCTTATGAAGAATAAATTTTATCTCACGATGCTTTATAATTTCTTAAATAATAGACAATTATTAAGCATTGTCTATTATAACATTGGGTTTTCTGTCAGGAGAAAAAAACCTCCCATATATTGTGTTGACAGTTCTTTTTTTGAGGTATAAGAAAACCTAAGAATCTCTTAATATATATTACCTGTCATTTCTACATAGTTGAAATGAAAACTTTAGCTACTTAAAAGATGTGAATCATTTCTACATATACATAGAAATACAGTCTTCAGAGTTTATGTAGGTAAACCCCTTAAACTCTCATCAGACTGATATTATTTGTAATATATTTTTCTTTTCCTAAAATAGATTATTTTTCAAATAACATATTCCAAACATGGTTTGCCATCCATTAACTCATCTGATATTCTTCTAATTTCCCCTTTGATACAAATCTATTAAAAAAAAAAAAGAGTGCTAGGACAGCCAGTGGTACAAAAAAAAAAATCCAAATCCTATATCTAGAAAAAACAAATCGAAACAAACAAACAAAAACCAAAGCATGGGAATTTAAGAAAAAAAAAAAACAAGATAAGAATAGAAGAAAAAGAAATAAAACACAATGTGAAGAAAAACAAAAGGCAGAAGAAAAAGAGCGAAAGAAAAATATATGAAAAAAATATAGAAACACATACATTCATACACACAGGAATCCCCTAAAAACACAAAACATGAAGCCATAAAATATAAACAAAGGACCAAAGGGCCTTTATGAGGAAAAAAATGCCCCAATAAAACTTTATGAGACAAAGAACCTCCAAAGATTCCATAGAGTTTTTTTTTTTTGTGTTGGCCATTTATATTTGTGCATGTTGGAAACCCCTAAGAGTATTTTGCATAGTGTGACTCTGGTGAAATTATTTTGAACAAATTATTCATTTGGGAGTGGTTACCAGTTAGAGATCGCTTCTTGCTTAAGGATGTGGACGTGTTTACTTCTCCTTTCAGTGCTGGCATAGCATCTGGTCAAGACCCAGGTAGGCCCTGTGCATGCTGCCATAGTCTTTCTGAGAGGTAGGCAGGGAAAAGGTTGGTGAGCTCTGGGGGAGCAGAGAGGATCTTGGGAAGAAGAAGCCAGGAGAGGAAGGAGTACATATGCCATAGATGAGAGATGTAAGACATCATGCCATGTGGCCTGGAACATCGGCATAGTGTGGAGAATAACAGCCCAAGGGGACATATGTATATTGGGGTTATATTGGGGAATAGAAATGCTAGAGTAGATGCATCAAGATTGCACAATCCAGGCTAAGGGCTTTTTAAAAAGACATCAGTTGTCTGTGTATTTATATATAATGGCAGGTTAAAGATTAACACGGCCAACCAATTAAGTATAATATAAATACTGGAAATACTTTGATAAATTATTTCCACACTATTCCCCTGCAGTTTACACTTAAAAACACATTTCATCATTTTTGAACAATGATACTATATTTTTTAAAAAATTTTTGAAAACTGTCAATAATTAATGATAGAGGAGAAGAAACCTAGAATTGGTGTTTTCCTTAATACATGATCATTAGAAATTATTTTGTAAAACTACACAGCTAAGAATTTTAGAGATATTTGTTATTTTTATTTATGACCTAATTATTTCATTTGTCTTATTTTTCTATTTCTTATGAAGTATATACAGTAGTGAAAATCTGTTACAAAATAAAACAGCAACTGTTTAAAAAATATGAAGACTGTATTACAATAAGAAGCACCTGCCCTACTACAGTACATGTAATGAATATCTCATCTTTTCCTAAACAAATCATTTTGAAAAGCACAGTTGTTTAATCCTATGAAAGTATATGACCTTCCTTCTTCCATTGTCCCTAGTAAACCTCTCTGTTGTCATTTAAAAATTTGTGTATTAGACAGTGATATAAAGTTTTGAGACTTTGAATTTGTAAAATGGGGATACTGACACTCCATAGGCAGAATATCAATGTTCTTTAAAGTCAGCATGTGCTAGATGATGATGCACTGTGGGTGTAATTTAACTAAACTTCTACCAGTGTTAATGGAAATAATTTGAATGCCACTTAAAGTAGAATGTACTTATTGACACTCAAAAACATGCCTCTGTCTTCACTCAGAAATAAATCGGATCCACATTAAGATATATTATACTTGCACTCCTAGTTATAAGTGTGTATACAATATGAACCAATCAAATTACTTATCTACTAGTATTTTTACATAATGTGGCTTACAGTACACTGGAAAAATAAGAATGCATAAACTGACATCCATGCCTACTAATACAATGTAGTATAGTTTGAGAGATTCAAATACAGAAATAAATGTATCTATTGGAGAACACAAAGAAGGGATTCATATAGATTAGATGGACATGAGTGTAGAAGTTTAGCATTTAAGCTGTATTTTATAAAATGAGGACAATGATATGTGTCAGAAAGGCAAGACTAGTTATTTTAATATGGTTGGGACTAAAGTGAATAGTTTTGATATATTTAAGATTATTGTCCTGTACAATTTCTAAATAACATCTTTATATCTAATAATTTACTTATTTATTAGTTATACTACAAGTGAATATTAAAAAATACTTAGTTTATTTTAAAACATTTATATCTTCATAAGACTCTAAAGGCAGACTTGCTTTCATATCTTCCAGGATATAGTAGCAGAGGCATCAGTTGGGACCAACCTGGGATACATAATGAGATATTATCACACACACACACACACACACACACACACACACACACACACACACAC